>MCFE01000479.1:0-68395 GCA_002104905.1 Basidiobolus meristosporus CBS 931.73 | reverse complement strand
GCATTACTCTTTTGAAACTCAAGGATTCCAAATAAGAATCTATCTTGCAATTCCAGGCTCTTGGTGATTGTTTGAGACCATATAGTGACTTTTTAAGCTTGCAGACCAAATGGGGGTTATCTTGGTCAACAAACCCATCAGGCTGGTCCATATACACGTCCTCATCAAGTTCTCCATTCAAAAATGCAGTTTTTACATCCATTTGATGAATAAAAAACTTATATTTGGCTGCAATAGCCAATATAAATCTGATGGAATTAAACTTGGCTACCGGTGCAAAGGTCTCAGTATAGTCAGGTCCTTTTGTTTGAGAGTTTCCTTTGGCTACAAGTCTTGCTTTGTATCTTTCAATTGTACCATCAGCCTTGTATTTTGTCTTGAAGACCCATCTGCATCCAATTGATTTTTGATTGATTGGTAATTTGACTAAGTCCCAAGTTTGATTTTCCATCAGTGCCTGATATTCCTCAGTCATTGCAGATCTCCAAAACTTTGTCTGAGGGCTATTTAGGGCCTCTTTTACAGTCTGGGGCTCATCAATATGGACTGAATAGGCATAGGCTAAGTTAGTACCCTCATTGATATAGTAATTTGGGCTATTTCTTGTCCAATTTGATCTCCAGGCATTTGATACTGGAATGATCACTTCTGGGATATTCCTGGGCACTGATTCTGGCTGAACCACGGTTGTAGAGTCCTCTGGAGTGAAAAAATTTTCATTGTTTTGCTCTGATTCAATCCCGACAATTGGTGGACTTGAGATCAAATTTTTGTCATCATCTGATGTCATTTTTTGTGAAAATTTTGAATTTTCAACAAATAACACATCCCTGGACTTGATAAGCTTCTTTGCTTTGGTATTGTAGAGTCTGTATGCCTTACTCTCTTTGCAGTAGCCCAAAAATATGCATTTTACACTTTTTGGCTCAAATTTTGACTGATTTCCGGCCAGTTTTTTGGCATAGGCTGTACACCCAAATATTCTTAGATGTTCTGCACTTGGTCTATATCCATACCATGCTTCACATGGAGTAGAATCACGAAGTATTCTGTTATAACTCCTATCGTTAAGATATACAGCAGTGGCAACTGATTCCACCCAAAAATCATAGGATAATTATTGATCATGGATCATAGATCTTGCCATATCAATTATTGATCTGTTAGCTTGTTCTGCTACTCCATTTTGCTGTTGGGAGTATGGTGCAGTAGTCTCTTGCTTTATCCCCTGAATTTTGCAGAAGTGGATGAAGAGTTTTGAGGTATATTCTCCACCATTGTCAGAGCGTATTTTCTTGATTTTTTCACCAGTTTCTCTTTCCACCATGGCTTTAAACTCCCTGAACTTAGACAGAGCTTCTTCCTTTTTCTCCATGAAGTAGACCCATGTGTATCTTGTATAATCATCAATAAAAGTGATTAAATACTTCATCCCGCCTAAGGATAAATTTTGCATAGGTCCACACAGATCTGAGTGAATTAGATCTAATTTTTTCTTAGTTTTGATTAACCCAGAGCTCTTGAACGGTTGTCTGGCTTGGTTCCCATATATGCAGGCTTCACAGTGCTCCAAATTAGCTGGGGGATCAATTTTCACTCCAGAAATTAGCTGATCTTTGATCATTTTACGCAAATAATCAAAATTGATGTGTCCAAATCTCCTGTGCCAAAGCATTGGTGTTTCTTCATTTAAGTTACTTATATTGGCTTCCAAATATGATGGAATATAAGTCAACTTGTATAGATTCTGATCTCTGATGCCTGAAGCAATATGGGCACCATTTTGATCAGTGATCCTGCATCCAGAATTGTCAAAACTGAAACTGAGTCCTTCTGCTGTGGCCTTGCATACAGAGAGTAGGTTCTTGGCTATTTCTGGTACATAGAGTACTTCTTTAAAGGTCAGTTTATGGCTTCCTTCACTGCTTCTTATATTTACTTGGATAGTTCCTTCTCCCACTGCATCAAGTATTCTATTGTCACCCATGAAAACCTTCTTAATTGGAATTTCTCAATATTGGGTAACAAGTTCTTTTTGGTGTGTAAAGTGTTGAGAAGCTCCAGAGTCAATATACCACATCTGAGAATCCTTGTTTGTGGTCATATTTAGTGCAGATATGAATAGTCTATCTTCAGTTGTTGCAGCATTTCCATATTCAGGCTTCTTTTGCTGATAATCTCTCTTTTTGAGACACCGGTCTGATGTGTGTCCTTTCCTTTTGCAGTAGTTGCAAAATAGGTTGTTGTTGCCTTTGTAGGGTCTTGGGTACCTCTTTTGTTGGTTATCATTGCTTATTAAAGCATTTTCTTCTTCCTTCTTATTGGCACTTGATTTTCTTAATTCTTCATCCAGGAGCCTTCCATATACGTAATTTAAGGTCAAATCTTCAGTTCTGGACTCTAGGGCTGATACTAGGCCCTGAAACTCGTCTGTCAGGCTATTCAGGATGGTAACTATCACATCCTCATCAGTAGTTGGTACACCCACAGATTCCATCTCATCTACCAGCAGGGTAATTCTGTTAATTAGATTTTTCATTTCTTCTCCTGGCAGCATCTTTGTAGCAAAGAATTTTCATCTCAGATACATTTTCTTGGCAGCTGAACATGACTGGTAGGTGTCTTCTAATGCCTTCCAGGCATTCTTTGCCGTTTTTGCTCTTGAGCATT
Organism: Basidiobolus meristosporus CBS 931.73; assembly: GCA_002104905.1. Lineage (NCBI taxonomy): Eukaryota > Fungi > Basidiobolomycota > Basidiobolomycetes > Basidiobolales > Basidiobolaceae > Basidiobolus > Basidiobolus meristosporus. The sequence goes on along the minus strand of MCFE01000479.1, from coordinate 65,725 downwards.
GAATTAGCAATTTGTCCTTGACATTAAGGCAAATGCAGTTAAAGGCACTTTGTTCTTTCTTCTGGTACTTTAAGGCTTCCTCTCCCACGTTTTTAGGAGGGCATTCTTCTCCCATGACAATATCCCAAAGGCCTCTTTCTTGTAGCAGCATCTTCATCTTCACCTTCCACACTTGGTAGTTAGATCCATCCAACTTTTCAGCAGAGGGAAAAATTCCAGCAATAGCAGTAGTAGACATTGCAGAGAGTGATAGCTTGGGGCTCATAACCTGTTGTAAGAGTCTTGGAGATATTGGAAGTGATTGGGAGAATAAGCAGATTATGTGGTTTTCACTTAATGATTTATTGAATGTAAAAGTAGTATTTATACTTTTACCTGGTCTTGGCATTACAAACACGTAGAATAGGTTAAGGAAGGTCCCAAGAACATGTGTGCAAAGTTTGGGGCTGTTTGGACAGCTTTGAGAATTTTCATGTTCTGGGTAAATATTCTAAGTAAATCCTGACAAGGAATTTGGTCAGTATTCTCTAGGATTTGAAGGTATTGATCTAAGTGACTAAGTTAGGTGAATATTTAGATGGAAATACGAATTTTTACAACAAATATAGTACCACTCAGCTTCTCAACTCTCACACCTGGCTTACCAGGAAGATATCTCTCAGACCTAGCTTTCTAGGAATAACTTCAGATTAGCTTGGCTTCTTTAGATACTTGTCATAGGTAAATAAAGATTTCACCACTTGGTGACTTTCATCCCCCCTACCCTAATGCACAACACCAAATATATTCTGCAGTCAGAAAAGCCCAAGTTTGCCTACCAGAAATACTTGATAGGCCTTTGACAGCAATTTTGGAGACAGCACACTTGCTTTATGATGAGTATCAATTCATATCATATTCCCCTTATTAATGTTACCCACAAATCATTCTTACCCCTCTTGCTACCCCCCCATCCCACCAAACAGTGTCTTGAGCTCTGAAGAATTATCATCTCTCCTTATTAACTTACCTACCAATTCCTCTCAGCTACACACTCTAGTATTAAAGCTATAACAGTGGCGTTGACTTCTTTGTTTCAACTGAAATAAAGATTTCACCTGTTGGTGACTCTCTCCACCCCCACTAACCCTACCCTAAGTATGGCTAAATATCCTTTCCTCTGATTGTACAGAAGTGACTTCCAAATATTATTCTTCCTCTTGTCCAATTTTGTCACCTGGTTGTATCAACCGTGCATTATATGGACATATACCAACAATATTTGGCGGTAACAATCGCATCAATTGGAGAGCCTGGATATAATTAATTTGTCAGCCATCAAATTTGTCAGCCATCAATAATGTTGTCTGTAATTATCACATTCCTTATCAAATCTTCTTTCCAATGGTCAATATGACTGATTATACTAACGAATTTTCATTGTAGGATTAACCAGGATTGTTGCAATCCTTTAGTCACGCGGCAATGTTTTGGAGGATTAAATCAAGAAGCGCACCTATCCTCTTCTTTTATTTTGGAAAAGCTTGCCTCACAATAATCCTCCATAAATTGGAGTATCAGGTCAACTGGGTGTCCCATTAGCTTCAAAGCGTGACATGTGCCATAATCAGTAGGGCAGGTAATTCGATAATAATAGCAGATGGTGGTTTGTCATTTCTCATACTTGGCCTGTTCCAATAAGAACAACTACATATTGTAGCGGTAATCTGAAGATTCATTAGCACAGATATTACCTGAATGTTGTTTGCATCCAGATGGACACTGATCATGACAATTATGAGAGTCGAATGATAATTTTTGCTCTCAGCAACTTCAATCAATCATATCAACACTGACAGATCAATGTGCGTGGCATACATTCATGATAAGGGAAATGGTTTAATGTTGAGCCTCAAACCTCCAACATAACTTTAATCATGATTTATGCTATTTTCACCTGAAACATCAATGCAGGAAATCCAAATCTGCCAACCAAGCTTCACCCAATGCCTAGTCCAGCTACATAATATATGACAGGAAGCTCAACAATTGTCCACACCACTAGCATGATCAAAATGTAAATATGATAATTGTTCATGCGATTGGAGGTCTTGTAGTAGGATATGACCGTTTATGCATGAGTGTATGAGTAATAGCATTTTCAACATCAAGTGGTATCCGTACTAGAGAGACAATAGCCAGTTCTTTCCCCAGGTAATCCGAGTCATAGTGGCTGTGGAATCAGATGGGCCTCTAGTGTTGGCGCCCAGCACATTTACAGCGTTAGAGGGAGTTTCCTTCAATAAGAAACATGTTGTTGGTGCCCTAACCTACATAAAATGATCGACTTGACTCGAAATAGATAGCCGCTTCAAACACATTTCACAGGCTTAGCCTAACCCTAAAAGCTGACTTGTCCCTGAACCGTCATCATGGGTTATAATCCCACGCAGTAATACCAGACTGCACCATTGAGCTTTAGCTCACCATTCTGTAAATTCAATCCTCTAGCTATACCCATTTTCATTGCGGAGTAGAATCTGCCAAGAGATATGGATTGCGCCACATCAAACAACAAGGGATTGAGCACATCCATAATCGCTGCGATGTTACGTGGCATCTGTCTCAATTAGTGAACCATCTCTACTCTATGCCGCTCAAATCACATCCGATGTAGTTTTACACTTGGTGCTGATAGCAAGAAACAGTCCGGATTTAGGAGAAACAGATCAATGATCTCTAAAGCTAAGATCAGCACACGTAGTGTAAGAGAAGGCAAAGGGCATTGCTATGATGTACCAATGAATTGATTTGGCCGCAATCGTTCCAATAAGCTTCAGAAGATGTTTTCTATAAAGGTCCACAATCGTTCGGCAATGTTTCTTAACATAGGCTCCTCTCTTCAAGTTTGTATGTCTTATTTACCGTCAGAAAATGGAGATATCGAAAGTATCTCGGATTCTAGTAGTTTCCTTGACTGTGAAGTCGTGAATGATATTGAAGAGTCTGCTAATCAGTATGGTAAATCCTTTCTGGAGTAATATGAACCTTGCAGATGAATACTCATCAAAAATATATAGTTTGGCTCGAAAATGATGAGGGTAGCTTCAATCACGAGCCACCTGAACCAGTGCATAACGATGCAGGCCAATTTGCTTCCTCGGCGATAGCGGCTGGCAACCATTCAGATAGTGACATTTACCTCGCTGATGTCAGTTATCAACACCAACAGAATATGCAAGACTCTGACCTAATCGAATCTGATGAAAACACTAAATATTTATCAGCTTCGAACTCAGTCAACCAAGCTAGTCCTCAAGATGCAGAAGTAGTCGTCGGCAGACGACATGATGTGGATGACAGGTTAGATATGGAAAGCCGACCAGGAAAGGAAACTGAAGCAGGGCAGACTTCAGCCGGCGAAGAGTTGTTTTCAATATTTGACACATTTAATGACTACGCTAGTGAAGGTGGGGACGTGGCAGAAGATAACCTGTTCAACAATGAACTACACCCTTGGGACGCTGTATCGAAAATCTCAGGAATGTATCGACTTCTTGACCTGTATAAGGATGTTGGCAGTGGCGGGCTTGGTAGGTTATCTCAAAAAATGGGTATTTCTCTTACACAGTATTGAATCACTTAAACTGAAACAGTGGACAAAGTTATAATGGCTCAAGATTGCCTTGAGAACCTGTGCAACAGGATCGTAGCAGGTAGTTATGCTGAGCTTACTCATGTCAATTACCGTTCGCTTGATCGCAGGACAATACAGTTGCTTGGAGTTTACGGGAATCGGCCAACACTCAGGAAGTTTATCACGAATCTGGGTGCAGTCACGGAAGCGGAATCGTCATTACTGTTACCTGATGGTGACCTCACTTATGAATATGACGGTTTCAATACCAACAACAACCAAGATAAGGGGCTTCGCTCAGGATTATACCTCTTACTTGACAACTCTTCAAGCGATTTACGAGGATTTGTTATACATTGGCCTGAGCCACAATGTTACAGCGACAAGGCTACGAGCCACACCAAGAAAAACTGTATTGTGTTTCATAGGTACTGGATGATCAATCTAGGGTCTAATAATCATCACTGACATTACTGTTGCTTAGATACTTGTGTAAACTTACCGAACAACAGCTCTGCCTATTATCTGAGGATGATCTAGATAACTTCGATTTCGAATCTGGGCAAGAACACCAAACCTTCGATACATGCTTCACCTTCGAAGTGAAGAAAACTCAAGAACAGAAAGAGGATTTTCAAGTATCTACTGGATTTATGGTGACTATGACTTATACTTTCTTGCCTTTGAGCGCAAGCATTGAGCAATTTACCTTAGATCCCAGTAAAGAATTATTCAACACCGGTTGATCCGTCAACATTAATCCCGGATGGCATTCAGCAGCATTTGTCGCCACGAGTGGTGGATTCGGAGACAAAGCAGGGTTTTATCACTTGTGAATTCATTGCATCAAAGATTGTCGAGAACAATCATAATACAACTCTCTTTAACAAGGAAAAGGTTCCAGGATTCCTATATCAGAAACTGGTCGGAGAGAGATATCGCTTGGCAATAGATTCGTCTCTAAGCTACCAAGAACGCAAGTCATTTGTCGAATGTTGCACCGGATTACCTGAAAACCCCATAAGCGACCTAACTGAGAAGCATAAAGCGAAAATCACTCAAGTAGAACAGGATGGAAATGCCCAGAGAGAGGAAACCAACCATAAGTGCAGAGAATTGCTGAACTCTACAAGGGGTCATGCGGAAGTGGTAACCAACCATCTCTTACGTAGTATATATCCGTAAGTGCAGCTAGGATTTAGCCATTCATCACTCTACTGACATGTAAATCCTCTCCAAGTGCATGGTATCAATACTTCAACCCTCTAGAGGATTTCCCTATTGCCATCAATGATGACAGAGATATCGTGGAAGCCAACTCAAGCGCAGATGATTCGGCCGAAAATATTGATTTTCCTGATATCAATATGAGCGATCAAAAGACTAATGACGAGGAATATGCGCCAAACACGGAAGCTGCCTGTGAACTCACCACTGACAGTCCAATTAACAGCCCCGAACCGCTTGACCTCCAGGAGGCCTCATTCCACGAATCATCCCAATGTAACTTCCCTAATCGATCTATACTAGAGCCACACCACAACACTAACCCGATGCCTAAAAATATAGTTCTGCTGGGGCAAGATACCTCTATTGTCGCCAGCATTGAGAAAAAACTCCGAAATATCAGGCATCCAAAGTGGAGAAAGCAAAAGAAGGAATATATCTTGGCATACGACGTCTACAAAGAACAGGATACTGAACCGTTCAGCAATATAATTCTAAACATTATAAAGAAGGATTCCTCCTCCAAAGGGATCACAGACTGGGTCTCACAACTATCGCAAGGCTTGATCCACATTTTCAAGCATGGCAAAAAACAACCCACTAATAAGGGCAAAGCACGCAACATGCCCGATGCCGACTTTATTGCTCTGCTCTTGAACGCTTGGGCCATGAATGTCGATGAGGATGCTGTGGAATCCAACGTGATGGAGGCGTTTATGAAGCTGTTCAACGATATATTGACCGAATATTGCCAGGAAATAGTTGATGAGGTCGTAGAGGATCTGAAAACGATGATGCAACGCCAGATCCGAAAATTAGAGGCTGAATCGCTATCTGCTCTTACCCAACTAGAGCATGAGTATGTGGACGACTCCATTGGCCGGTTGATAGAGCATTTTTCCAGCAACGATCGCGAATTTAAACTTAAGCGATTTGATATATACCAACACCGCCAGAGCATTGCTTACTCTGTAGAAACTAAGCAGCCGGACATTCTTCGCTACTACCTTCATCTAACCTATGTCCAGGCATCAGATATTCGAGAATTAGAGCAAGGCAATGAGAAGGTCCTGATTCCTCAGTTCGAGGGCAACTCGTCTAAGAAAACGCTAAGTTACATTGAGCTGCCCTACAAAGAGGAATGTCTCAAGTGAGTGAACTCGAAATCGGCGAGCCCTGCCATCTGCTCCGCTAACCAGGCATATCCCTATAGATGCATCTACCAGACAAATAACGGGAAATACCTCGCATTCATCGCGTCGTATACAGAATCCACTCTGAAGGTGTACTATGCCGCAGCTTCAACCATAGGAAGTAATATCAAAGAAGATAGGCTGCTCAAGAAATTTCACATACACCCGGATCATGTGATGATAGCCATTAACGAGGCCAGCCAGCTGGTTGCAATCTACGATAAATCCAATGCGAAGGTACGTATGCGAATTTCTAAATGCACTACTTTGGGGAAAACTCGGCGGAAACCCTAACTTCACCATTAGGCAAATATTTACATATTCGATGAGGCATCCGGAACCCTTAGCAGCCGATACAACGACATTCAGATCAAGGCCTGGTATGATTATCAAATCCCAGACATTACTCATTTGCTATTTCCCACTGGAAGCGAAGAGCTATGCTTTATCGAGCGCAGTGGAAAGGCGCGCATTTACAGCATGATTCAACATCAAATCCTACCGAATTCCATGATGATTCCCAGCAACGCTGTTCGTGTCGTATCGACTTCAGATGGATCTTGCCTGCTGGCATTTTTGGAAGAATTCGAGCCAACCAGGAGGGGTTGTACGAAGGAGGACTTGACTATGCTAACTGATGCCAATGATGAATCTGCTACCCATGAGGATCAAAGCTGCGACTCGAAAGAAATAGGCAAATTAATGGTCTACGTGTGGTTTTGGGGTGATTTTGGCCAAAGCGAGAAAGTACGCAAAATCCAGCTGCCTCCCAACTTCAATTCGCTGGAGTCGATATCAGCATCGATGGTGGGAGGGCATCAGATCCATATTATTGGCTTCAATGTGGAACAATCCATTTTCACTTCGGCGTATGTGGGTATCACTCTCGAAAGAAACAAATGGCAGTTCAGGGAGAAACTTGCGACCAGGACGTTTAGCGGGAAGATATCTCTCGCCTTTGACGAAGGCTTGGAAAACGGCATTTCAGTACATGGCGAAGATACGATGTTCACCAGCAATATGCAACCGAATGGCTATATAATATTCGTTGGGAATCGACTGAAAATTGAGGAAATCTTCTCAGATACTCTTTTACGAGCTTCGTTTGTAAGTGAGCACACGTGGATATCGCTCGAGAAACTCCAAACGTTCAACATATACCACTATGAAGCCCCATCGAAGGTCAATGATCTTCTTGACTGCTACAAGGCTATGTGGGAACGCTACCCAGTGAACAGCTTTATCGAGCAGGAGAGTGGACTTGTAGCGCAGAAAATTAATCAGGTCCTGAGAATCGGCACAAACACTCAACACAGACCGAACAATCGAGGACAATACGACTATGAGGAATTCTTCAAAAACTACATGAACAGACAGATACAAAGCCTGGACAGCGATACCAGAAAACCAATGAATAAGCTGAAAAATGAATTCAGCGTAGAGATCGTCAACATGAAAACTGTTGACCTCAAAAATCTGCCTGAAAGTTGGTTTAACCAATACTACTGTGGCAAGTGGCTAATTCAACTTGGCTGTCTTCTACCTATCCAAATAGCAATTGCGAAGGATAATCAGTTCGTCCCTCTGAAAGACGGGGTTTCTTGCCACAGTTTCGATGACCAGTTGGTAGGTGGCGACATTCCTACGCTAACAGCCAACTGTACATTAGGCTGGTACGAATCGATTTTCTCGTATTACTGCGACTATCCGGTCAAGGTTGTAAGTTCCATGGGAAGCCAGTCACTTGGGAAAAGCTTTCTACTTAACCATTTAGCGGACTCTTCATTTGCTGGTGCAGCCACCAGATGTACTGAGGGCATTTGGCTATCTCTCACCCCAACCAAGGATCAAAATGGGCCATACCTCTGCGTTCTTTTGGATTTCGAGGGACTGAAATCAATCGAAAGAACACCCCAAGAAGATGTGTTGATGAACCTGTTCAATGCAGCCATCTCGAACATGATTCTATTCAAGAATGATTTTGCTATTGGCAGGGATATTCATGATCTTTTCCAAAGGTTCCAATCGGGAGCCACCATATTCGATCCTGCCCAAAACCCGTCGCTATTTCACTCCCACATGGTCATTGTAATCAGAGATGTTCCTGCTAGCGACCGTTCAGAAATTGTACGCGAGTTCCAGTCCAAGTTTTCTCAGATCGTCTCGAAAGAAGGAGAAGATAATTTCATCACAAAGCTGCATGGATCCCGGCTCAGCATATTGCCATGGCCCATATTCAACGATCCCCAGTTTTACACCACATTCAACAGTATCGGTCAGATGTTAAGTCAGCAAAAAATTACTCACAACAACGCACGGCAATTTCTGCAAAATATCAAGGTGAGGCTATGTAGCATAATCATTGATACTCTCGGTGCTTATAGTTTATCATGAAATACCCTAGGTTCTCATGTGCAAGATGAAAATTTGTGACTGGTCATCTTTGGACAACAATATTATCCAAATCCGAACCAAGAGCCTTGCTGCATTTTTAGACCATGCGATTGCCACTGGAACAGAAGAGCTGAGCCCATTCAGTGAACCATTGAAGGTTTGTGGTCAACTTGACCTCCATAGTTTGCTTGCCTCCAGGCTAACAGCATCTACAGAACTATGATGATGGTACTATCTTGGGCGAAGAGGTCGAAATCTTTGAGCACAGCTTAAGCAAGGACGGCAGCGTGCTTCAAGTGGAATTGCCTTGCGACTCGGGTTTAGTATTGAGCTCAGAAGAGCCATTCAAAGGGATGAGTCAACCCATTCGTGATTGGGTCAACGACAACATCTTTGATCGACAGAAATGGCCAAAATCAGATATGGAGTGGTTCGAGGTATTCGCCACTTTGATACAACGGCTGGTGACAAGGCGACGCGAACGTATCAGCACCTGGATCAACCAGAATATCGATAGGTTTCCTCCGGATAACAGCGATATATCTGCACTGCAGCATAATTTCAGTGAAAGCATATCCAAGTTCGAAAGAAGATGGGAGATTTGTGGTTTGACATGTTCCCAATGCAGCTTGCGCTGCCTTCTGAACAAATTTCACGACGAGGACCATGACTGTTGTACTGATCATGAATGTCACCACGGTTGTTCATTTTCAGATCAGCACGAGTCAGAGCTACTTGTCAGTGAGGTACTCTGTGGACTTCGTGCGGGGCATGATGAAGCTCACGTATGTGATACTTCAATCCATTTATGTGGTGCACCCTGCGCTCTACACAGCAAGAGAAATTGCTTAAAAACCTGTGCAAGGCCTGCAAACCACGATGGTAACGAGCATTTGTGTCAGTCAAGCGTTCATTTCTGCGGGGAGGTAAGTCACTTCCTTACTCTGTACTCAACTTCTTGCTAACGTTTCTGGACAGCCTTGTTCGCTGCAAGGCATAGTACAACACGATTCGTCCGTGTTCAACTGCAACAATCTCTGCGTCATTCCCTCTGAAACACCGCATGATATTCATAAATGCGAGAATCAGTCAGCGTGCCCCATTTCTTGCCCGTTAGGGTGCAATCTTACTTGTAAGAGTCGAGATCATTTCCACGCATTAACGGATGATGCGCATCATTTTTGCGGGTAAGTCAGGAAGTAGAGTTTATCGATTCGTAGTGACTCATATTTGAACTACCAGCAACGAGCATTCATGTTCCAAACTGTGCGAGGCAGAAGGGATTTGTGAGATCAAACTCGAGCCTCAGATCGCTGAGGAGATGTACTCCAACAAGCATGGCAGTTTTATGTACACAAAGGTATGTCAATAGGCTTCATGCTTCCACGCTCCTAAACTGACGTTTGATCTATTATAGTACACTCAAATTGCTCACAAGTTGCGGTGTTGTATAAAAATCCCCAGTGGCAAGTACACACATCCAGGAAGCCATCAACATTCCGCCGATAGCAATCCCTTCCACTACTGCCAAAAGAAGGTAAGCTTACCCAGAAGTACCCCTCGAGGGAGAGCCCTGCAACTTATAACTGTTTTCAGTGTCCCAACTGCGAATACTTTTGCACACTTCCAGTTGGTCATCCGCAAAAGCTACATGAGACTAGACATGGGAACATGGTGAACACGAGATTCTCAGCGGTAGATGACGAATTCGAACTACGATCTCATACATTCAACGTTGGCGACAGTGGCTCATGCTTTCTGTGTAATATGGTAAGTAAAAACTGCATCTACCTGCGTGCCATCTAAGCTCAATCATTGTAAAGTATTGCCAGGAATTTGGGCCACACGCCCATATAGAGTATTGCGAAATCGGCGCCACACACGCTGTGAAGAGTATAGACAAAGAACGCAAGCATATTCTTGGGCAACTTAAGCCACACCCTGAACGCCCAAAAGATTTTATAACGCACAAACTTTTCTGGGATCGAACTGGGTTCAAAGGTATTGAATCTTGTTGAGGCTATGCCGACACTCAATAACACAATTCTTTCTCTTCCTACAGACCCGTATGGCAAAGAAAAACAAGAATTATTCGCACGCTGTGATGCCTATTGTCCCGATGAAAAGCATAAAGCTCAGGACTCTAGTAGATCGTACTGCACACTTCGTATGTTCCATTCTCCTATGGATCCAGCAAACCTTGGTCCCTTGGGAAGAGGATATGTTTCAGGTACATTTGGCTTTTCCCCATCTCAGCCATCGTGCTCAATTTTCTCTGCCACTTGTAGTTGATGGCCATCATTTCGACTGCGCCAACCCTGTATCCGAAAAAGCCAGGTATCATATTGTGCTGTGCTTGGATATGTCCAGCTCGATGTTTGTCGGTGATTTTGGGCCCTTATTCGGATCCCCATTGTATAATCGCCTGGTAGGAGCGTTCAACAATAGGTTTGGTGCCGTACTTGACGCCACCTTTCGATTTCTTCAATCTCGGCAAGCCACGTGGTCCGAGGGAACAGATGGCCGGGATGCCATATCAATCGTGCTATTTAGCAGTGTATCTCAGATCCAGCTCAATCATGACACAACATTGAATGCGCAAGAAGTGATTGAACGCCTTCTAAGTGAAAGATTAAGGCCTGCGGGAACCAACTACGATAGCGCAATGAAAACAGCAAGCGAATTGATCCAAACCCACTGGGATCCCAGGATGTAAGGCGCTAGATCAAAAAACATACCTCAAGTGCATTTGTGGAACTTACAAACCTTATACTAGGTTGCCTACCATAATCTTCCTCTCTGATGGAGAATGTCAGATTAGAAGGGAATACTATTCCGATCTCTTTGAGAAGCTCGCATCGCTAGGGTAATTTACAATGACTCCAATGCTTCCACAGTTCCTGTGGCTAAACATGCTCCAGATACCCAACAGGATTCTATTCCATTTTATTTTCACCCGTTACCACCTACAGCTCGTCTCTGAAGGAGATGGCCAACATCGCCCAAGCGCAGTACAATGCATCCATTCGATCCAACAAGCTGAAGAATGTTTTGGATATGCAGGACAATGCCCAGGTCCCCTGCGGCTTCCATAATGCCATAAACGAAGTGGACTTGAGTCAACACTTCTTGAAGCTTGCAACAAGTCTTCGTGAGCAGCACCCCTCTCTCATGCACAATTAGTGTGCATACACCCCATGGCATAAACCATCAGGACCACGTAACGAAGACCGAAACTTATGGCAATGTAATAAACTGAGAATGCTGTGAGCTGTCTCATATCAACACCAAGATATATGTTTTGTGCGTTTATGGTTGCTATACCCAAGTGATTAGTTATTTACAAGAACCTCCGATCTCTGCGAAATGCTCTAATAAGAGACAATTAGGAAAGGGTCGAAGGTATGTACAGAAATATACAAAGCGATAACTGAGTGAAGTCCGATTAAAGAGCCTTGTCTAAGAAAAACTCAAAAGGATCGAGCAACATTAAAACTACTACGATCCCATCACTGGAATAGCAAATGCCTGCATTGATATCCAGATTTCCTTTTGGAGAAAGAAAAGTGAATTCGATTTGGGTGACTAACGTGCGGAATTTCCCGATTTTCATGTTTCTTATTTCTTCCTCTACCATGTCGAGCTCACTACTCTCAACGTAACTGTAGAACGAAGTTCCAAGGAGGCTTTTTCTGCATATCCCCAGTGTTTTCTCCGGGTCCCCAACACAGTAGCTGATGGGACAGTGCTCGGAAAAATGATTAAGTATGAACCCGATGCGTTGTTGATTGATCGGGAATGGGGGAATTGAGGCAGCGATGGCTTGATAAATTTCACCTTTTATACTGAGCATACCTTCCTGAGTCTTGGGATGGAAAGCGGTTAGAAATGCCAAGAATGCGCTCAAATATGTAATGTAATTCATACCCCAATGTAGATATCTTCATGGTCGACACATACAATAGACTCTGCCATACAAGTGCTTTCTTGGATAAGGGAAATTTAGCCAAAAGGAAAGAAGGCAGTCTCTGAAAAAGCCTACCCAGCAAGAATCCTTCTGCGAAATCTTCTTCGCCAAGTCTTCTATTGATGCATATATGCTTTCCTTCGCAACAAAACATAACTGTTTGCAAAAGAATATCGCCGTATTCGGTTTTGATATTATTGTACAAAATGGTGCCGAACGCCTGAAGGTCTGATAAGCAACGTAAAGAGGAGTACCAGAAAGACTTGTTTGGAAAAACAAATTTCACTTTCTTGTTAACCATTTCTTCATCTGCGTGACCAATCACTTCGTTGAAACTTGCGGATAGATAAATGAAAGTAGGCTCTACACCATCTTCGCCAGCGGTTGAAATAGAGATGTAGGAATAGGCAGACATGACAAACTCAGTGCAAGCTAACACTGCAAAATTTGGCACTGGCCATTTGCTCGCTATTAAAAGGATTTGATTTTATCTCTGGTGAACCATATTTCCCTTATTTATTATGTTACACCACTAACCATTCCAAAGCTTCTCTTGCGCTTCTATTCCATCATAAACTGGGAAAAAACCAGTTCACGGTATTCTATTATTAATCGGCAAATACGTTGGCACCTCAAAACCTGTTCGCTCTGAGATTTCCATGGCGAAACCTTGTTGCAACCATATTTTGCATAAATACAATGTGTGCTTAATTCCATAACCAGCATAACGGTGAACTTGCTGGATCAGAACTATGTCTGGCTGTCGAGTCCTCAGTTGGGTAGAATAGACACCTGAGATGAGGCTAGCGGATGTCCTCAGTACTGCACAGCACACATAGATCCTATCGACTTCCAAGAACAGTGTTCGTTTGTAGCGTAGCCCGTCTGACTCTGCTGTCCAGTTTGAAGGGAACACCCGATTCGATACTTTAACGAGCTATGGAAAATCCCCATCCTGATTCTTCCCAGCCCCTACACGTATCCTAAATTTAGCTCATATTCAAGAATGGTGATTTCAGTGTAACTCTGATAGATCAGGTTTTGGGCTGATCGTGGACTGCAGCACAGCTATCACTCTGATAGATCCCCGCCTGCTCAAAGACTCGACCTAGAACAATCATTACCGAAGATTGAAATTTCCATCGAATGCAACAGTGCGACAGACATCGCTGCTTCCGAGTAGAACCTCACACCGAGCGTAGCAAAAACTGTTTATCGGTGCTGTCAATAGTACCATCAAACGGCATCCGATTTTAGTTGACTATGCAGGTTCAATAGAAATAGTCACAACAGGCATTTTCTTTTGGTTTAGGGAGGTAAGCATCACACCTTAACTAATGAACATTGAACTGGTTACTAATCAGCAGTGGGGCGACTACATGATGCATAATTTGCAACATCTCCGATGCATACGATCAACTGTATACGCCCCTTGTACGTCGCTTTTATTGGTCAAATGGATGGCAGCAACCACCAAGCTCGTTATCACGGGTGTTTGTGTATGGACCTAATGATAGAGAGCGATTCTCAATGTGCTTGATGCATGTAGCACGTAGCTATCGGTTGAGCTAGGTTTATTATAGTTTGGACACTATAGAATTGAACATTGAAGAATCCTCAATGAACTGAGATATACCAGGGGTTTGGAATAAACGAACTAGCAGCATATAGGCTATATGGTATGCAAACACACGAAAGCATACTACACCGGTAATACCGGCGAGTTCGACGCAAATCCGCAACTGCAGATCAGATTCCGATGATGAATGTATGGTTTATGAAGTGAGAATTCTACATGTTTAGTGTGTCTTGTTGAGCATACCGCAGAAGGAACGAACCACATTTGCGTTTGCATTTTCATGAGCTGAACTAGCCCCACCTCTGGACATCACTATTGAACTGAAGTTGAGTCGAAGTTAGTGAATCTACCAGGATTAAGGCTAAACTTCGTGTGGTTGACAGTGGATATACCATAGGATGTGGGGTCTATGGTATAAATTTGTGCTTGGGGTTCCCCTGGAAAGAATATGTTGGGAGAGACCTGCTTTTTCGGAGCATTATGAGCTGCTAGCGTGCCTACTCTCGTCAGTAAAGGCTCTGGGACTTGAAGGTAGGCTCCACCAGATTCAACGAGGCTGTCGTAGCCAATGGGCACCTCAGCTTTCTTCACCTGGAACGTAGGGTTCATCCTTGAATGTTCGCTGGATATCAAGTAGTCCGGCTGTTGAGATTCAACTGGTACTGACCATTGGAGGGCGTCAGATTCAATAGCGCCTAGTGAACCGCATTCTAGGTTGTACTCTGGCTTGGCAAAGGCGATTGTTTCGCACAGGGCTGTATATCGTTAAATGGATTAGCGCTGGAAAGCATCTCTTTACTTTGCCGAGCTTCATTACCTTCCAAGCTCCCCACTGGATTATACTCCAAACAATCACCTGAAGGGTTTATCAACATATGCAAACCATCGCTATCAGGACTCTCAAGTAGGGGTGAGATGGACGACCGATCGCTTGAAGGGAACGAGGAGGGGGGTGATGATGATGGTGGTGGCGATCGATGGAAGTCGGTGTGATTCTGAGTGCGAAATGCAAAGCTGTCTTCGAAGCAATTGAAGGAGAGAACATCCAACGAACTCTGTAATACACCATTAGGGTCAAGTATACATCCCTTCAGAAGCTGGCTTGAATTGATGGCGGATGCCTGCTGAAGTTGTTTCTTCAGCTTTTGGCGACGGTTTTGGAACCAGATCTGAACAGCACGGTGGTGCATTCCGAGCTCTTTGGCAAGATTTCGTCGCACCTCAGTCCTCGGCTTCGTGGTTTGTCTAAACACTTGGATCAATCGGCTGACCTGTTGTGGGTTGAGCCGGTTGCGACGTTTGATTTCTCTTTCAGAATCGACGATGTTGGATTTTGCCAAACATGGAGGGGTGGCTCTTCCCACTGCCCTGATCCCACCAGCTAGGCCCATGCCCATATTGATGCCCGAGTTTGGGTGCGTCATCTTATATGAAGGATACAGTTGAGGTTGGACATTCATTATTTGTGAGATGAAGGATTAGATTCACGGCCTGTTCCATCAATTGGATTATATACTGCTCGTAATGTAGGCCACTAAATATGGAAGTGGGATTTGGCAAGGACTCCTGAAAACCCATCTCATAATTCTGAAATCAAAT
The DNA here is from genome assembly GCA_002104905.1 of Basidiobolus meristosporus CBS 931.73. Taxonomy (NCBI): domain Eukaryota; kingdom Fungi; phylum Basidiobolomycota; class Basidiobolomycetes; order Basidiobolales; family Basidiobolaceae; genus Basidiobolus; species Basidiobolus meristosporus. Next base: position 50,150 of record MCFE01000479.1, on the reverse strand, counting down.
GGATCGGTCTAATCGCAACACAGTTGATAATTGCTCTCGATCCAACTCACTGCCGATCGATTAAACCAACTGCTGATCGATCCTTCTAACTCTTTGGCATGCATCCACCACATCGATGGTCAGCCCTCACTTGCGCGATCGTGAATCGCATACAGAATGCAAGTACCTGAACCCAATCTTGAGCAATTACATTGTTTTATCGATCTTCTCGAGGCTCGTAGCCGATTGATGTTAGTTGTCTAGGATGCCTACTTTATGACTACATTTGTCAGGTGATAGAGATGTCGGCGGAGTATCTTGCTTTTCACCAGCTTTTTTATTAATTCACCGAGAAATCCCGCTCCGTTCCATTCAACCCATTTGCTTGTGCTGGTCGGAGTTCCAAACCCCTGATTCAGATGGGCCTTCCGGGTAACCCTTCAAGTTGAGCGTACTTTCCACTCTCATGAGCCCCAACACTGGCTGGTATTTTTATTCATTCGGTAAATCATCCAGGCTTCCTAGACGGTGTGGTGAGATACCTCACTGCAAATCTCTGGAAATTTCGCTGGTTCAAGCCCCTATGCCGCGTACCAAAGGTAGCATCTCTGTTTCCGGTGATTCTTGAAGCAAGAAAATGGTATGCTGACATCAAACTAGCTTTTCTAAAACAAGCCTGAATATCTACAGATTGATGTATCTCCCAACCTAGGATTCCAGGGAGATCTACAGCGGATGGATGCCGCCACGCTACAAATAAATTTGGAGTCATCTCTTCACCCCGTAAGCTTCCTAGCCCATTAGTTTCTTCGGCACTGTTATCAACAGCAGTTCTCTCAAATACGCATGCATGACATCGAGCTTACAACGATGGCCAACATTATCAGTGATAGTCGTAACCAATACACAACCAGTGAGTTTTCGTTGCACTGAGCAACTGCTTGAGACATCGGTTTGTGTCAATCGGACCAAAGTTTCATGAGTGCAGCACAACTGTATTGGTTTTATTTTAGAGAGGGTGTATATGGCGTGACAGACCACCAATATACGTCACTGCACAGAGTAACTCTCACCCCCCCCCCTCGATCCAATCGAATCACACGTTAGGAAGGGATGTTCATAGATCGCGTTCATTTGAGGTAGACAGATCTGGTTTAGACAATAATTTTCAATGGTGTGGTTACAACTATGGAATACATGACTTGGCCAACAAATTCACTAAATGGTTATAGGATACAAGGCAACTTGAATGCCTACATTGTTACATCAGTGTTAAAACCAGTAGGATGCATGATAGCAATAGGGATCCTGCCATCATGTTCCCAGCAGGGTTAGGTGCAGCGCTAAGAATGGAATTGGGAGTGCTACTTAGCGGATATGTGCTCGAGGGTTGAGAGCTCGCTGACGACTGCATCGTGGCAGCTGGCAGGAGGGAAGTCAAACTTGCAGGCAGGCCGTGGCAAAATTTGTCTACCTCCCCCTTTTGTGCAGTTTCCAAAGCAGAGATTCCCGCGTCCTTGGTGCAGAACGGGAAGCATTGTACAAAGCGTTGCGCCTGTTTACAATTACACAACTGATCCGTGTCTGAGCAACTCATTGCCAACGCATTATAACGGCATTGGTTATAGGTCACCGTGTTCTCGCATGTATTTTCTTTGCCAGCATCCGGGAGATAAACGGTAACTCCACCGTGGGTGAATGAGACGAGGATGAAGCCGAACAGAAAACACGAGAAGACTTTCATGGAGCGCATTAAATTTCACAGATAAGGAGAATGATTTCAAGGTTGACATATCCACCGTTCAGAGGTTATTAATTTATACTCTCGAGGTTTGCCTTGTGGCAAATGATCACCGTCTCAGTGACTTTCAACTTGGTAAACAACAGTATGTTTGATATTCTTCTTTACACACAAACATCATGTCAACAGCTCAGCGCACTCCACACCAATCAATGCATAGGGCGCACTCTTCGCCAACGCAGAGTTAATCATCATTTGTGCTGGGCCAATCTGGTGGGTAACGCTATGTTAAATTCATCACCATGTAGCTGGTGGATTCACGGCGCTTGACTCAATTGGAATTAAATTGTCCTCCTCAATCCAATGGCGTGGTTCCGTAAATATAACCAGCAGAGTGGATTGGAAAGCAGGAAGTCCAGGTAATCTTTCCAGAATTTCGATTAATCTTTGATTTCCCACGCAACTGGACAGAATCCATCAGCACACGCATATGGGATCTGCTGATGCTATATTGAATTCGGATATCCATTTGTTCGACTACTTCCGCTTTCGCTTGATTTGAAGGTTGCAACTATAGAACTTTGTGTTTACTTATTGCCAACATATTTAACAAATCGCATTGATGGGTTGATTGCAGAAAGTAGACAAACATGCCTAATTATTTAAAAGAATCACAGAGCGAAGGCAGTTGCCCTCATGCATGGCATCAAGAGACTTGTTGATATCTGCAAGGGGGAAGGTATGTGTGACATATTCGTCAACCTTGAGTTCATTGTTGAGATAACGATCGACAAGGACGGGGATTTCGGTACGTCCCTTGACACCGCCGAAAGCACTACCCTTCCAGACACGGCCAGTCACCAACTGGAATGGTCTGGTGGAAATCTCTTGGCCAGAAGCAGCGACACTGATGATAACACTGGTTCCCCAACCCTTGTGGCAAGATTCCAAAGCAGCACGCATGACACTGGTGTTACCGCCGGAGCATTCAAAGGTGTAGTCGAGTCCACCATCAGTCAACTCAACCAAGACTTGTTGAATGGGTTTGTCATGATCCTTTGGATTAACAAACTCGGTGGCGCCCATTTGCTTAGCCATCTCCCACTTGCTTGGGTTGACGTCAACGCCGATAATGCGCTTGGCCTTGCAGTGGACAGCACCTTGAATGGCACCAAGACCAACACCACCTAATCCAAAGACAGCAACAGATGAACCCTCTTCAACCTTGGCAGTGTTGGTGACTGCACCGTAACCAGTAGTAATGCCACATCCAAGGAGGCACACTTTGTCCAGTGGTGCACTTTCGTTGATCTTGGCAACAGAGATTTCCAAGACAACAGTGTACTCACTGAAGGTGGATGTACCCATGTAGTGATAGATGGGAGTTCCATTGCAAGTGAAACGAGTAGTACCATCAGGCATCACTCCCTTACCCTAATAAGGATTGAAATCTGGTTAAAATTGAACCTCCATGGTTAGGGTATATCAATCCAAATACCTGGGTTTCTCTCACAACAGAGCAAAGATTGGTCTTGTTGCTCTTGCAGAACTTGCACTCGCGGCATTCAGGGATATAAAGAGGAATGACGTGATCGCCGGGCTTGACGCTGGTGACGCCCTCACCAACAGACTCAACGATACCACCACCCTCGTGACCAAGAATAGAGGGGAAGACACCTTCGGGATCTATTGAGATCACGGAGATCATTAAAATACAAAATTACATTATCCATAATGCGGTAGAAACGTACCAGCTCCGGAGAGAGTGTAAGCATCGGTGTGGCAGCTATCAGAACGTTGGATTTAATCATTGCAGAGCGTATCAAACGGTTGGTTGAACTTACACGCCAGTAGCGAGAATCTTAATTCTGACTTCTCCTTTCTGACAAAGAAAACCCACAGCATAAGTAAGCTTGTTTTAAGTAATTCTGATACCAGAGTCGTGGGCTTACCTTAGGGGGAGCAACCTCGATGTCTTCAATGCCTAGAAGAGAAACATAAATACACAGTACCGAGAAGGAATTGATCTCCGCTCAGAACTTACTAAGAGGCTTGCCTGCCTCCCAGGCAACAGCAGCCTTGCACTTGATAACCTATGGGGAACGAGAAGCAGAAATATTCAGTATAAGGTACTTAAAAATGAACCTCCGCGACATACTTGTCCAGCTGTGCTCATGGTGTAATAATTCAACTATCTCCAACCTTTGACAAGCCTTCCCCCGTGAAGCTAGCATATTATTTATACAACTCGATAGGAAATTTTCCAGAAATCATATTACGTATTCAGGATTTATCGGAATTCGCGTTGATTATTAATACTGCGATGGCGGATTACCGTAATTTATCGAGCGCCTGTATAAGTACAGTGAAGTCTCACGCAGTACCAGATGAACATCTATCTTTCGGTAACCTTTCTGAATATGGCATTTTATGATATCCCCCAAAAAGCGCCTCAGCCTATCAGGGGGTTGATTTCAAATGTCAATTAGGACGGACCCTTGAATAGAGCGAGATGGATGGAATTGCGCAAGCGGGTGCAGGATACCCATGAAGCCAGCTGAACCAGCGACCAGTGTCTCCCACCTGCACAAAACAATTGCTTGTTAAATGGAGCAAGATATGGTTCATCTTGATCCATTGTGTCACGATGTGTATTGGTGTAACAAGAGCCAGCCAACCTATGTTGACAGAGTTCGAACTCGCCAACCAACCCTGAAGTTCTGCCTATCCCCAATCCCCCAACCTCTTGAGGACCTACGAATATCGTGCTCTGCTGCTGGCCAGACGTGATCTTGTTGGGTGGCATTTCGGTCAGGTCTATCAAGCAGTGTTAGTATCAAGGTTAGCCTCTGCCTAAGAGCTAATCCAAATTCATCCGTTGTATTCCACGGAGCAAATCGGCTCCCAGTGGGGATTTCCATCTGCAGAGGAAAGGGCTTTCTGCTTCCGATGAACGTAACGTTGTTGCCGTTCATAATAGGCAACGTAATCTTGAGGTGTCAAGCTAAAATTTAACCTCTAGTCCTCCACGGGTGGTCCTCACAGGGGTCTAGAGTGGGTGGGGTTGCCCATTATTGTCAAATTGCTCAGCTTCGAAGATCACATCCATTTGGTAATGGTGACGACGATGAAAATCATTTCAAGCATATATGCGTATTCCATCTTGGAAAGAAATCGAGATTGACTCAAGGGCTGGAGTTGGCACTGCTCAAATGTCGGCTGTTACGAGGAACAGCCTCTCGACACACCAGCTGAGCCAGCTTTCGGGTTACGGGATGTTCACCTTTACGCATTGACGTTTGAAAGTTGGTGGCCTACACAAATACAATGTAGCGTTTGTAGGGATTCCGCCTATGGAACTGCTTTGGCACCTGAGTTAAGTTTATGCACAAAGTTACGCACATGTAAATCAACACCATATAAACTTGAGTAAAGCGCCAATGCACAAGCGTTCCGTGGCTAGTTTGAAAGGGCTTGCTTGTGATTCCATACATACACGGCGTAGGAGATCCATTTGTGGGGTTAATATCTCACTTGACACCAGGCTCCAGGCTCTTGGTTGAGGTTTTATTAAGGTTATTATAAGTTTTCTGGTCAGAGCCAGGCGCTACCATTTATTCAAGCCCACCTTTTGGGCCACCCAATATGTACCGCGGCTTATGCACCCCCTCACTCATTGAATGACCGCCACTCTAAATCAAGTGTCCTATGTAGAAGTAACGCAGCCCACGATGTGATCAGACAACATGGTGGGAGGCTGGTTATATTGGAGCAATAGCATGGAGTAGCATTAAGTGCAGGCATCTCTTGGCGATTTAAATTCGGCCAAAAAATGGTCACTCATCTGAGTCCAAACAAGCATTCTTGCGACCGGACTTGAATACCAAATCATGCTTTTCCTAGGGTCATCATACCTGAAACCAATCATGGTCATCAACACTTGACAATTATCAAGTCCTAGCAGCAAGGGTCTCTCTATTGGCAGAGTTTCGCTCACAAAAAACCTTCATCACATGTCAACAAGGAAGAGAACTATGATTGATTCAAGCAAGCGCTCTAATAAACTGGTCGTTGGTAGTAAACACATGCTCATGGGGTCATGGCTAGTCAAGGGGGCATGAATCCCGCCGTGACTGGCGAAATAAATAGCAGTCGCTGATGAGGCCGGATTTCACCTGAATACCTTTCACCCTTGACCAGCGTTGTTTTTGTAGAGAATGAGCCAGGAAAGTCCATTGATGGCGGATCTGTTACTACCCGCATTTGATAAAGAGTTCAAGACAAATCCGGATATGCTTGGAAACATGCAGGGCTTATTTATCGTGGTTGTAACCAGAAAGGGCCAGAAAAGAGCTGAGTGGTATGTGCCCTTGCTAGTCGCGTTAGTGGCCCAACACCTACTTACTAATCAATTGTCTTATATGCTGCAACCACCTCAGGTATATTTTGCTTCGTGGTAGGTAGGTTGTTCCTCTCTCAGCTAGAAATCGACTCTAAGAACGCGTTAATTAGGTTGGGACCAAAACCCGGAAATATCGAAAACGCGGCCTTCCAATGTCCCCGTCAAAACTACTGGTGGCGCAAACTTCCCATCGGTTAGAATTGAATTGGAGGATAGGGATTTGGTGAATCTTGCCACCGGGGGACTCAACGGCATCAAGGGCTACGTAACCGGAAGACTCAAGATCCAGGGAGACCTAATCCTCTCACAACAATTCGAGGAGATATTTAAGAAAGCTGGCGGGGTTGAAAAAACAATGGCTCTGTTGGCCAGGTGGGAGCAAAACCGTCGCGGCAAGTTATAACCGCCCCACCCCTTATTCTCCCTCTGAAGAGATCACTCGGTCGCCACCTTATATTTTTTCTGTTGGATATAAATCAGTTACCATCCGAGGAGACTCCTTTTTTTAAATGGCGAAAGAGACATTAGTGGTTCTCGCGTTGTCCAATTGTCAGCCCCGACATGTGTTAAACCAGTATACCACCAAGTTTTAAACTAAACCAACCTGATCTTTAGTTGGCCATGGTAACGCATGTTCAATTGCTTTGGATACTCCATTTGGTGTTGGGAGTGGTTGGTTTTTAATCGATCAGGGTTCTATGTGAAGGTGGGTTGGGATGATATGAATGCGATACATGAATTGTGAGGATGTGGGGGTACAGCCATCCAGAGGGAGTGAATGTTTTGGTAGTGTTTTCTCTATGCGTTTCGTCTAGTGCCTCCGGGGTTGTTTAATAGTCGGCTGAAAATGCGGTAGCTGGCAAGTGCATCTTTGACGGCATACAAGATCTCGGATTTGAGCAAGGTTTGGGCGTTCCATTGTTTACGCACTGTGCTCTGCTTGATTACTCCCATGCCAATTCTACACTCAATGGACAATCGCTTGAGGCCTAGTCCTTGTCGTTCAAGGCCTGTTTCGCGGGCAAGGTCCTCTATGTTCCTAATCCCTTTGCATTGTATTTGATATGCTCTTTCAAGCGAAACGGCATCCCCAGTTGAGTTGACCCCAACCTTCAGGATTTTCTTGTTCTCCAGAAGGTCTTTTAAACTTTTGGGGAATACCCTCCCGTTGTTTTCCATGATGAATCGAAGTTGTATGACCAGTGCGATCTGGTCGTTAGCAAACTGGACAACCGCCACTTTCCCACTGTTTGGATGTTCGGTATCGAAACCAACATATGGCCGCTTACCCCTGCTGTTGGAGAAAGTGGAGATTAATAAGTTCATGGCCTTTTCCAGCTGCTGCTCATTCTTGATGAGATACACAGGTAGACTTTTCAGCTCCTTGAAGTAGGTCGGGGTGAGTTCTGTTGATTTGGCACTTGCAAGGTTCTCTCGACGCTGCGGTATAGGCTTGGGTGCGTAAACCGTCAATACCTTACGCCTTGGGGGCTTGTTACCTACGGTGGGCACTTTGGCAGCGTTGGAATCCTTTGTGCCGGAGGTTTTTTTCCGTTTCAACAGGTTGGCCAAACCCCAAGCAGGGGCGAGTTGGGTGCTATTTGTTCCGCGAAGGGACTGGGGAACCTGCTTGACAGCCTTTGCACCACGAAAACGTATCTGTCGCTGAAATGCACCGCATTCGTGAATCGGGAAGACGGCGGGGTTTCCCAGGGCGACGAGGGAGGAGAGACCATTGGTTTTCAGGCGAAAAGAAGCCCCGCTCTTCGAAAAAAAGTTCCTCAGGTGCATGTGAGTAAGCGACAAGGCAAACAGTAGAATTTCGCCAGGTCAGTGGTTTTATGAAAATAGATTCTTCGACTAATAGGGTAGATTTCTCCGGTACCAATAGTTGTGCCAACATCCGGATCTACCGAATCAAACTGACTGATCAGGCAGCAAGGGTATTGTGGATTTAGTACGACGATGGCATGTGCCAACAATGTAGTGTTTCGTGGATTTTAATCGATAGCTTCATTTATCTGGCCAAGCCAAAGCACTCTAGAAGCTTGGTTGGAAAAATATACCGGTTATCTATAGCACGAAGGGAATAATTTAACATAGTTGCGTGGGAACGTGTCATCTGGTCGGCGGAGGCTGGGGGGAAGAGGTAGCTAAATATCCGAGAACAGTGGTTCAGTGAGGGCCTGATGGAAAAATAGGAATACATGGAAATTGTTTGCATGAAGAAATGGCTATACGTGAACAGAATGGAATGCAAGAGAGATTCAATTCGGATCAAAAGTTTGGGAATAAAATGTCAAAAAGGGGAGTCGACGAGAGCGAACACGCTTGCTGCGCACTGGCGCTAGGAGACGGAGATGGTCACCAGGGTGTCAACGGCTGTCAATATCAAAACACTTTGCTCAGCGAGCTATTCACAAATTTGGCAATCATGTCGGTGGCCATTTGGTGCAACTTGTCTCCCGTGAATTCTTTGAACAGCGGCCAGCAGTGAACCATATCTGAGAGAATCACGAAGTCAGCATAGATACCACAGCGGGTCACCATACGGTCGAATTCCAGAATATCATCCATGATCAACTCCTTGCCTCCAGCAAAGATCAGCATGGGCGGAAGTCCTGCGAGATCTGCAAACAACGGTGATCCGGAGACCAATGGCTTCTTCCCCATATACAGATGAGCCCAATTTGCGAGCGACTCGATAGTAAGAATATCGAAGTCTCGGTTTTGGAGCCCTGATTCCGAGTCAGAATCAAGGTCCACCCAGGGTGATATTAGTATCATTCCTGCAGGCATGGGCAACCCTGCCTCTCGTATGCGGACTGCGCTAGAGATCGCAATGTTTCCACCAGCAGAGTCACCAGCTGTAACGAGGATGGTTAGCTCCAAGAACTGTGGTGCACTCATCTAAAGAGTGTGATGTGCATACCGAGAATGATTTTGGAAGGGCTTATGTTTAGTGAGTTGATCAAATACTCGTATGCCTCTTTCATTTGATAGATAGGCTTTGGGAAAATACACTCTGGTGCCAGGCCTACATTTAAAGGAGTGAGGGTTAGTGAGGAAGTTTCTTGCGGAGTAGACGCGCTATCGATAAGGTGGCTACCGTATTCAAGCGAAAATATACAGCCAGTCAGAGCGTGACGTTTCTTGACTTCAGCCAACCACTCCAGTTGGGTAGGTACATGCATCATGGCATTTCCTACACAAAAGCCACCGCCTGAGGGACAAGTCGAAGAGTTAGAATTCAGCCTAAGTGTAAGCTTGAAATATAGCTGTGGAATACCATGCGCATAGAGTATGATAAAATCAAGGCTTTTGGGAGAGAAATGGGTCAGTACTTCAGATTCCCCAATCCAATACGAGGGTATATGAAAATCTTCCACGGGAATAGCGACTTTTTGAAGGCCCGAGAAGAAAAAGATCCGAATTCGCGTAAGGATAGTAAAGAGCAAGCGTAGGTTGGATAGAGAGAAGAGACGGAGAACATTTCGACATTGCGAGGACGTAACACGTTGCAATCTATTCCAGGAGCGTACTCTGCATCTTTTGCGTGAGGGATTGACGAAAACAAATGGTGCCGAGAAAAGGGATTTATACACGTAGTAACCCAAGCACAATATTAACGACCCAGTTACATATGGAATCCAGTTACACCGTTCGAGCGATGGATATTTGGTGGTGACATGAAAACTGGCATAGTACAACACACCTATGGCAACAACCCGTAGAAGTATCTCCCACATAGTGAGTTTCTTGTGGGCAACTAGAGTTGCGAAGTGCTTCCGATGCCAATGATATATGGAATTTACGATATTGATCGTACGCGTGATAAACATCAAATTTCTACTAAATCACCCATGAATCAAAATATTCGAGACTGGTGAGAGAAATCCCCACCCATTCCGAATAAAAGTGTATCCAATTAGGTGAACTCCCGGAGGAGCAGGATTCAGTGACCTGGCTAAAAAGGGATCGAAATTCAAGTTCCTTAAGAATGGGGGAGTGGCCATCATCCCGATGGGTGATGGGCATCCATTGGACTGAGCTGGTACCTCGCTGAATATTCCAGGCAATGGAAGGGCAGGATGAACAGAATCATACAATTATCCCACACTACGCAACGGTGTTTTCGAGTAACTAGCCCTGAATAGATCTGCCTTACACCAATTTATATTTAGCACATTGAAAAGCATGGTACTCTACGTGTCGGGTAATGGGTGATTTGCATCCATCACCCGGTGTAAAAATAGAATGGTGAAACATTTAGCTAAGCACCTCCTCGTGCTACTTTCAGAAATGCTCAAGAATTCGCAGTAGGGAGTCGTCAACGATCTAGCAATACCACGCAACCCCAAAATCACCATACACATTGTTCAGACTCCAGGCATGAATGTCGTCTTTCTTGCCCTGCCCAGGTAGTGCTCGATGTTGTGCACCCCGAGGAATTGGCGATATCCGGTTAGAGTAGAGGCATTCTCAACACACCAGCAGGGTGTATTGACCAATGTTGGCTCCGGTATACGAACAATATAAACCTTGCATGCGCAGGGAATTAATTGAAGAGCCTGGGTGTGATCTCGAATTATACCAGAGATGTATGGCGTGTGGCATGGTGGAAAAAGTATTGAGATCCTGCCCAAGAATATGATATGATTGAAATGTGCGAGATAACAAGGTATTAGTTGGCCTCTTGGGCAAGAGTGTGGTAAGTGCACCGTCGGGTAAATTGTGCAGGCCACCATTGTTGCCAATGAAGATTAATCTTGGAGTCAATATTGAGTAAACAAATAATAAATGTGCATATGAACAACATTGGCCATACCCTCTCGCCACACATGACCTAGGGAGTAGAATTAGTCCCATTTGGTCTCTCAGTGCTCCTAAATTGCATTCCAGAATTCACCACACGTATCGAACAGCTCATCTGAATAAAGCAGTATTTCATATCCAATATCTGCCAGGTTAAAGTGACTCTTGAAGGTTGGCGGATTGGTTGTTGTTGTAATGGATCAGGGGATATGAACCCCTTGAATAGCGCAAAAGAATATGCACAGGCCCTCAAGAAGCGTGAAGTTGTAGAGGATAAGCCAAGCTCGTAGATGAGCAGTCTTTTGGAAGATGATTAAAATATGTTGATATATGACAACTGGACTTGATTAGTACGGCACGGAAGTCTAGCTTTGGATTTTCACCATATCCGGCTCTACTGTGGAAACCACGTTTGATTCACACATTGAAGTTTAATCAAAATTCACAACTAATCCAGCAGAATAATCAATAAAAGCCTGTATTAATAAATGTGGGTTAATTGTCTGGGAATATTTTACACTTCCGTAACCTTAATTCATCAATGGGCGTTTGCGTCACTACGGCTGATTGCGGAAAAGTGGTTTCTGGGGCGGGGGTATTTCGAGGTATAAATGCTCTTGGTTTTGTTGGACGAACAACTCGAAATATTTGTAAACAATCTGTAAATGTCCCACGCCAACGACCTTATTGATCCCGTCTCTTACCTTAATTCGACCCTCGCTAGCCTAGGATCATTCAGCCATGCGCAAAAGCTTACTGGTGGCCTAATTAATTACGTGTGGAGAGTCCAGTTGACCATGGCGGAATCTGGTGCTTCCAAGTCAGTGATTATAAAACAGTCCCTACCTTATCTTTCGTCCAATCCGGAGATCAAGTTCTCGCAAGAAAGAACGGTAACCCCCCCCCCCCTTTCGCTCTTCTCTCCGAACATGACTCTAAATTCTGTTTGGTTAGGAATTCGAGGCACGTGCTTTGTCGTTTTTTTCTGGTCGTGATGTGCCTGCCGCCTTGTCCCTTCCTGTTTATCTTGATGATTCGGTGAGGCAACAGTTTAGCACTATCTGTGTTCCAGAAATTCTCCATTATGACCAGGAAAAGTATGTGATTGTCATGCAAGATATGGGCGACCATCCCAATATTCAGAAATGGCTCAACGGCCTTTCTGATGACCCCTCACGTGCTGGCCATATCGGAAAACTGCTTGGTCTCTACATGGCACAGATCCATTTATTTGGTTACAGGCATTGGGAACAACTTAGCCCGACATTTGATAATCTACCTTCTCGTGAGGTCCTTGCCGATGTAGTCTATGGGGGCGTTGAAGGGATATTAGAAAATGCTGAAATCCCCGATTCTGCTGCCATTGGTCAACTGGCCAGAGAGTTTGGGCAATCAGTAATCGATAGAAACACGCCAAATGCGAAGGCATTGACATTTGGTGATTTCTGGAGTGGATCGGTGTATATTGATGAATGTATTTCCGGGACTAAATCAAATCCTTATCTTTCTTTAATAGATTGGGAGTTTTTCGGATATAGCTCCCCTGGAATCGAGATATCTCATTTCGCAGTTCATATCTTCCTAATAGGACATACCTCCAAAGATCAGCTTGTAAAGGATGCTGTCCGGGCGCTCCTTCAAGAGTTCTTTATGGCTTACGTCGCCTCGACCAAAGATACCTTGGATATGGAGGAGCTGTACGAGTCCTGCTGTACTCATTTCGGGCTTGAGTTGATCATTGAAGGAGCGTCAGGGAATTGGTGTGATGCGGGGGAGGGCAAAAAGCTTTCTGCAGAAGCACGAGCTATTCTTGATATTGGCCTTCAACATCTTAGAAAAGGAAATCCTCAGGAGCTTATTATGACAAAGCTAATCAAGCCTTAGGCCTGCTTCGACTGAACAGATGAGGATCAATATGGCCCGAGTACCAAGGCAGGATGTTGGAGCAATAAAGTAGGAACATATGAAACAGGCATGGCCATCATTTGAGCATCATCTCGTGCCGAAAGATTTGTGTAGACTTGACTGGAGCGAACATTTCGGGTGTGAAAAATGCTTGGTCAATTCGTGATACGAATCTCAAACCACGCCATACCGCACTGATAGATATCCACCGAACAGGTTTTTTATATGCTGCCCCAAACCACAGTCGAACCGTCCTATAGAGCAAACGGTTGGGTGCCGGACTGGCCTTGATGTAAGCCACAAGCCAGGCGATCTATAATTGTATAATCTTCCGAACACCTACGATGGACCATACCAGACTCGCTGTGGGTCAAGCTAAAATTAGTAGCGATGTGTTGGACATGATATTGCGTAGGTTTGTCCCTGCTCTGGTAGTGACTCAATTCAACCAAGCACCAGCATCAAACAGATACCAATGTTGACTAATGTCCAATTTAAGCACAAAGGAATGTGGCGCTGCTATCTAATCTCTGAAGTTTCTAAACTTCTCAATTCAAGTTTACTTGAAAATCCCTAAGCCCTATGTGAGGGGAGGGGAGCAATCTCGAACCCATTTATGCATCTTCAAGGAGAGATTAGGAAGCCCATCTATTTGCCTACCTTCCGGTATCATCCCATTTCCAGCACGACATGTACCAAATTTACCGTTCCATTGGCTAGATCGTACCCCGTTCTTTCAGCTGCCGGATATAAATAACCAACCTCCAAACCAGGTTCTAGCTGCCTTGCGACAACCTCCCTTGTTCTCAGGTTGAACCCAATCGTTAATGTCTCATATGCTCAAAGTCATCGCTTCTCGACTAGCTCGGCCTGCTCCGGTCGCCATGATCAGCAGCGTCAAGGCGTACTCCGTCACGAGGCGGGCTAGCCAGGCGAATCAAAAGGATTGGATGGATGCTGATGAAAGTCATGACTACGTGCAGGAAGCCATACGCTCCATTAATGAGGATACCGTCAATACTTTTGGGCAGCGGAATACTACTTTAACTAGAAACATGCACCAAGGATGTGAACCTATCACCCCAACCATCGTTCAGAAGGATTGGATGAGCGTTTCGGAGGATTCGGTCTACACGCAGGAAGCCATTCGCTCTGTTCTGCAGGACACCATTCACAATCCAGTTGGCTTGAAAATCCACAGCGTTCGATCAAGTTGCCTGGAAGTGCCATCAGAAGGCCCAACAAGGAACACGCAGCCTACAAAGGCGGACTGGTTGGATGCTGAGGATTTTCAATCAACCAAGGAGGCCATCCGCGCTTTCAAGTCGGACACTGTCAATTCTTTGAGCTCTTCAGCCGTTTATACAGCTGCCGAGAAAATAGCATAGTTCTGTATGTTAGGGGCCACCATTAAGCCAAAGTTAAATCTATATTTTCCTGGCCATGTGTTTCCCTAGCTCTGCACTCCCAGTCTTGGGTTGTGGAGTAGTGGGAAACAAGGAATGTGTGTGTGAGTCGTTATAGTACTAATCGTTCGTTTCTTGGAATTTGAAGAGTTGCTCCTAGATCTGTCATTGTCTTACAACGTCTCTAGATTGTGTACAAGGGTTTCTGCACTTACCAGTTATCAAGTAAATCAATTTATTGGTTGATTCAGTGGAATGATTCGTTCATCGCCCAACAAGGACAATGTATGCGGTAACAAGAAACTCGCTCCACATATAGACCAGTTTCATATGCTTTCCAGAACATCTGGGTGAATGTTGAATAGCAGCAGTAAGTGTAGGACTGCTCAGTGAAAGTATCTCCTGCTTCAATGCGGGGCAAGAAACACGCCGTGAAACCCAGTTAAGGCTGTGAACAATGCAATGAACGCAACTTGCGAGCTCACCTCATGTAGGATGTCCACTTGGGACTTGGTGCAACAATATCTGGATGAGCTGGCATCGGCAGTGGAGCCCCTAACGATGTGCTTGAGACAGCAAAACCCACCAAATCAACAAGCAATGATTAGTGGGAAAACCTCCTACAACGGGATCAATATAGTGGATTTACAATAGTTGGGGAATTAGCACGCCAGAGTTCCACAAAGATCAGAAGGCAGAGGCTTGATTGAGTTACCAGTACGTTTTCATGAGGCGAGGCGAAGCACAACCATGAGATTGAGCAAAGTTTGTAGAGAACCTGTTTGCGTACCTCAAACGAGTTGAATGATGATATACTGATCATATTTCCATCTTCCTACTACACCAGCTCAGTGCGAACTAGTAAGGAATGCGGCTTGGTGTATGAAACCAACTGATATGGTTATGCACCTGAATGCAGACACAGCCCACACTCACCATGAACATGGCCAACTGCTTGTAAATGGGATCCACTCTGTTAAACAGCGCCATTTTGGTGCACGCTGGAAAGGATTGGTTTTGAGCAGCAGTTGAGCTTCGCTGATCAGGCCAATCTCGTCCTGCAAGTGCAAAATGTGTGCCATTCATCACCAGCCCTTAATGTAACATCCTAGTTACTAGAATAGCGTGATTCTTGTTTCAACCATTAATTCAGTTAGATCTCTCAACAGTGATTCATCACGACTCTAGCACACGATCATTGTCAATCGTGTGCACAATGCTGTGCTTCTAATATGTATGTTGTTGGGAACAAGTATTTTTTACCGACGGAAGCTATTGGCTAGTAACATTCTACTGAATCACTCTCGAGAGTGTTACGCTCTTGTTTAATAACAATCCATGTCCGTATCACAGAGGAACATCGGTAAACAAAGAACACATCCATATATGGCAACTCAATAAGTTAGTTTATTACTTACCCTCCCTGCTACAGTCAACATTAAATTAGTGTATATTATAATTTAGCACCCATCTAAATTACTTGAGAATATAGATTCATCGTGCAGTGCACCATTTTTCAACTAGTTCCACCAGGCAATATAGCTCTCTCTCTTGACTTTGAAGCTTCGTTGAAACCCCCTGTCACTCATTCACTTTCATTAAAGTGCTCCCCAACAGCTAAACATAAGTTGTTTCGTTCCTTGCGAAAAACAGTACTTGCGAGTGGGAAGAGGTCTACCAATTGAGAAGTTTCATAGGAAATTTTATAATCTTGGGAATCCATTTGCAGCCGAATGACAGCTAACCTTCTTCAGATACTGAATCGACTCATCGAGGAGAAATTAGACGTCCCAAGCCATTCTCCAAATGCACTTCGGCGCCATGCTTCCTATAGTTCCTTGTTATCCTCCGAGATAGATGAATCTGAACAGGATGCCAGAGACTCAAGGTACAACATCCATCACATAGCCTTTCTTTTCACACCCGACGGAGTAGGAATGTCTTTATTACAAGCTTGGTTTATAGACTTTGGGTTCCACTAGTTTAAACCATTCTACCTTCTAAAGAGATTTTCTATTGAACAGATGGGAAGAATATTTCATCGAATTTTTCCTGGAGAAATCCGATTCTCGCAACGACGATCTACTTTTTTTTGTCCGGCAACGACAGACGAATAACCGAGGCTTGGACCCTGTGTTCGTCAAACGAAAGTTGGCCCAGCCCAACCCTATGCCTCCGCTGGAAGATCCAGTCTTATGGAGGGAAACGTTCTTTTTAAACTTGATTGTGCAGGTATTTCTTTGATAACACCCTGAAAGCTAGCTACCAGTGGAATTCAAATTCACCTGAACCTTAGTTACCGTGTAGCTTGACCGTTGCTGTTTGCAAACGCAATACAGATAATTCCACCACCCCAGGCCTCAAGACCAGTATGACATGCACGTGGAAGCATGTCAGTAAACGTGTGTACGCATTGCCATCGAAATCTCGTATGAACACGAAGGATTCCAACTGGGAATGTTCTTATCCATTGATATATTATGTGATCGAGGACTATGAGGATGCGTTTGAACAATTGATTATCAAGGAAGGCGAATATCTTTGCGTAGAGTTAGCAGTTGGTGTTGCAGACGGAGACAATGAAGGTTTTGGAGAAGTTGCAGAGAATGGAAATCATTCAGGGAAAAAGACCACTTCGGACGGCAAGATCACGCTCTTCCAAGGCGCTGCCTCTTATTCAGCCCTCCTAGATCTGTACCGTCAAAAGGCTTCAAACAAGATAAAGAGTAGGTTTGCACTAGGACCTTCGGTACCGCCCACCGAGTATGTGATGATGAGAGGTCCAGGTGCTAAAGGGCATGCTCAGGTAACTTATCCATAACATACTTGATCAGAGGGGCCAAGCAATGGGCTTAACCAACGTTCAGGTGGCAATCACTGCCTCAGTTCACGATGACAAAGAACCCGAGCAACCAAACGCAACCAAGAGCTATCCACCAAGTCCCGTTTCGTCCAACAGTCGCAAAAACACAAGCCCGTTCTCCCCGGCCAATG
Organism: Basidiobolus meristosporus CBS 931.73; assembly: GCA_002104905.1. Classification (NCBI taxonomy): domain Eukaryota; kingdom Fungi; phylum Basidiobolomycota; class Basidiobolomycetes; order Basidiobolales; family Basidiobolaceae; genus Basidiobolus; species Basidiobolus meristosporus. The sequence goes on along the minus strand of MCFE01000479.1, from coordinate 32,908 downwards.
TAATCCAATCTATAAAGCGCCTCTCCTCTCCTTCAACATTAGAAAAACAACTCCAAGAGCCAGTTAATCTGAAATGCTGCATGACGTTTGTTAACGTTCCTTGGAAGAGTATAGTCAGGTAATCGGGTCTGTTGTTAGTTGCAAATACTCTCTGCTAAACGGTACCCATTTGTATAGCGATCTCGCTACGCATGCACGCAAGAAGAAAGTGTTGGTTGCGTAAGTTTCAATGTGGCCCAGTGTGCTTATGAAACGTATCCAACCCTCTGGCCAGCCAATTTCGCCCATCTACTTCTAGTCCCTAACCGATTTTGCATGGATTGCTCTTGCTTTCATTATCGTATTTTATAGCCAAAAGCAAGCACCAGCGTACCCTCATTCATGTGATAACCCTTTCGAGCTTTCTCAGAAGACAGCAGGATGAAGATGTACCTCTTCCGAGTTGATAGTTTTGTTGTCCTTGCTCTCATTGCGTTTTGTAATTACTCATTGTAATATAAAATCTCTAAAGATCATCTCTTCTCGTGGGCTGTTATTCTGACTGAACACTGATCCATCAATTGTGACGGCATGCAACGATTTATTCCAAGTGTTTTGGTGGTGTGCGTTCCATTCTTTCCCAAGCGCTCCCTTGGGGCTCTGCACATGTTCGACCCCAGCCAGTTACAACGGTAAATACAGAGACAACCCTTCAATTTGTTATTGGAAATGGGTGTTCGAATGAAATATGTACAATGAAGCGCTACTAGCAGAAATCAAACAAGTAGCGAAGAATATATAGTTACCGATCTCGGGTAGTTCAGTTGAATGTTTACAATGTTTGCGATGGTCAAGGAAATAATAATGCCCAGAATCTTCCTTGTCTGCCTATATAGACCTAGCTCCCCACCGACAGTTCGCCAGCTTCCTTTCATCAAATATTTATTCTCTTCGTGTAGTTACGTATCTCTTCTTAATTTGAAGACATATCAATCTCGGAGAAGGTAGGAACTAGAACCGTTGAAAATACCCATCCTTGACATCAATATCACCAGCAACATACAAGATAGCTTGATGCACACTCTGGATTAGAAATAATGAGATCCAGCCTAAATTGTACAAACCTGTTACTTCTCACAGTTATTGTAATCTCCAGCCTATTTTCTTGTCATGCTGGAATAGTAGAGTACAACCTCACAATCAGTGAAGGTTATCGAACGCCGGATTGCTTCGAGCGCTTCATGGTTCTCATTAACGGCGACTCTCCAGGCCCTGCCTTGCGTGCGCATACCGGCGACACGCTTGTGATCAACGTTTACAACGGCATGGCCGCGGAGGTGGTCACACTTCATTTCCATGGGATTCTCCAGACCGGAACTCCCCAATCTGACGGGGTTCCCTTTATCACACAGTGGCCAGTTGATCCAGGAAGCACGTTTCGACAGGAAATGCATCTAAGCAACCAAGTGGGAACCTTCTACTATCACGCTCACACCTCAGTCCATGGGATGACAGCGTATGGGGCGTTGATTATCGAGGATAAGGACGACAGGCCACCGTATCATTACGACCATGAGAGGATCGTTCTGCTGAGTGATTTCTACCATCAAGAGGACAACGATATAGTAGACGGCCTACTCTCCCCTTCGTTCCGTTGGATCGGTGATCCTCACTCTATTCTTACAAACGGAAACACCTACGACAACTGGAACTGCACCCAATTAGAGCATTCCTCGAAAGCTCCTAGCTGTGGATACGACGTGATCAGTGTGAAGTCCGGGCTTACTTACCGATTCCGAATCATTGGCGCCATGCTGTCCACTTACCTGTCTTTCGTCATACCACATCACACCATGACTGTGATTGAGGTGGACGGGTTTTACGTCAAGCCAGTTCGCGTGGAGCATCTGGAAATAAACGCAGGCCAACGATACTCCGTACTGGTGGAGGCGAATCAGCCGATCGACAACTACTTCATGAAAGCCAATGCTAAATTCCGCAAATCCACCCCGGAGAACGGCCTTTCCATCCTCCACTACGAAGGTTCACCAGACCCGAACATCAGATCCCCGCCAGCCCCAGAAAGAATCCCTGCTGTCCCACTTGGCACTCCAATGTGGGAGTTCAATAGATTCAAGATGTTGCCGCGTGATGTGCTTCCCAGCCAGCTAAACCACCCCGATTTCCCCCAAGCATATGATCGAGAGATCCAATTGACAACGGGCCAACGAAAGCTTGACAACGGGGCTATCCGTATGTATCTAAACAACCTGACATTTGAGGAGCCCATGTCACCTGTACTACTCGACCTGTATGATGGAACAAGGTCCCGATACCCAGATTATCAAAAGATAAACCGTACCGATGGGTATGACAGTGCCAGAAGAACCATCCCCGTCAAATTGAACGAAGTCATTCAAATTGTTATCCAGAATACGGCAACTACGACCGGTCGTTGCGACCAGCACCCCTTCCACCTGCACGGGCATTCCTTTTTTGATGTGGGGGGCGGGAACGGACTCTACTCACCCCAAGAACTATCCAACCAAGTCAAAGCCATCTCGGCCCCGTTGCTAAGAGATGTTGTTTCTGTGTATCCAGAGACCGACTCGCCAGATCTGAAATATGCACCGGGAACCCCGTGTGGGTGGCGTGCAATCCGATTTATCGCAGATAACCCCGGAGTGTGGGTGTTCCATTGCCACATCACTGCCCATATGATACTAGGAATGCAGGTGCTCTTCGAAGTTGGTGTGGAAGAGCTGAGTTCCATCTCTTGAACACTCGTAGTATCTCTTGCGAACGGTCGTTCGACTCTTTATTTATTCCATTCATCCAGACGAATACGCCCAACTGTATATCCCAGAATCCGGTTTATCCAGGAACATATTCCTACCCAGCACGTGTTCATTACCCATAGCGCGATCGAATCGAAACTAGAGCGCTAATACTAGAATCCCTGGCTTTTACTCAATAAATGAATTGATTTCGTGTCTGTTGGCTCGGTAGTGGGAATTTGGTACAAGTATGGTAGGATGGGCACATGGCCTGAATCAACCGCCGTGGCATCTTACCGAAAACAGACCGAGCATCAAGGCTGTAAAATGGACTCTGATGCATACTCTCCTAGGAATGGATATCTTCCCAAATCTCCCTGGCTCAGGGTTTTGTCTCATTACCCATGCACCATGGCATCCCCAACAACACTAGCCATTAATCCAACTATGCTCATTAGTGCCAATGCTTCAAAATCATGCTAAGCTTTTCACTGGACAACTCCACCCTTGTTCCTACACACCTCTGTCGAAGCAGCTCCGTCTGAGATAAAGGTATAGCAAGCCACGCTGTGAGGTTGAAATATATAGAAGAGACCATATAAAATCTTTTTTGACTTGGCATGTAAGTATGGGTCTTTTGGATGGGGTTTTCAACGAGGTTTATACGGAAAGACGCAGTCAAACGAGCATAGAAATATGATAGATCTTTGAGGGCCTTGCTCTCCGATTGATTGATATGAAATCTAAATGCTGGCTCCGACATGGAAAGGCCGAGATTCTGGACATCTCAGTCCGATATAGTAATTCGATGTTGAAGATCGCAAGAGCAGCAGAATACACGTTTTAATAATAGTAGATACCCCCTTCACACCCCAGCAGATCTCAACATTCCCAACATGACTTGACCGAATTCCGATGACTAACCATCACAACCCCAGCTACTAACTTGCATCTACTTCCAGACATCAACACCCTCCAACCCGCATTTGAGATAAGTCCCCAACGTCCATCAAAACGAATAAAGCCACGCCGTCCTGACGGATCAGTGAAAGCTGTTGTAATACATAATGCTGAAATGCAACCAATAGAAGGGATTGCCATATCCATTCCAGCCTGAACACAAGATGCCTTATCACCATTGCATACTCTCGTATGATACCTGACGTGTGCCGAGATGCCTTTGGTTGAATCATACGACCTCCTACTTGAATAAGGTAAGGCACATGGCTCGTCTTGTGAGATTGTCTTCGACTCTGAATGACTCGTACCTTGCAATCTTCACAGGTCAGATCTTCTATCAGCCGACCCGCTGGATAACATTGGACGCGGAGTGGGAGAGCGGTGTATATCTTACCATGATGGAAGATAAATCAACGCCAATGACCAACCAGTTCTCTGAATCACCATCATGACGTAAGGGAGGATCTCTAGGAGCCACTAATGGCTATCCGTTACCAACTTGGGGTTGGCCAACGATGAGTACCGTTACTCTAGTCTCTGCCATATGGCCGATCGGTGCACCATCATGGAGTCCACTGTTACACACACGACAACGGTTGATGATCGATCACGATGGAAACTGGATGCCGTTGTTGGACTACTTCCATGTGACGCATGTGAAAACGCGGGTGGTGGGATCCTTGAATACCTTTATTATCATTCTCTTGGGCAGAGCTAGATATGTTTGGGAAACGTTGTAAATGGTGGGTATCACACTTTCGGAGCTTTTATCATTAGTCCATTAAGGCTTTCTTGGCTGCTGTGGAACATGCATGTGCAAATGATTCGAAAAGGTTATGGTACATGGAAAAATGCGGTACTTGATCTCTATTAGGGTCTAATATCATGATAGTAATAGTAATGGGTGTGGCGATAGTTGGAATGGCCGTGGGCAGGGTGCCAGGGCGCCACAGGGAATTATAATCCTCGGATGAATTTTCCCAATTTTTCTTTTTCTTCCTTGGGAGTGGTTCTGGTCTGGTCTTGTAGAGCCAGGGCAGTATCGGCCTCCAGAAACCCTATAGTGTGGCTATTCTGATCCCAGGTAGGGCTGTCTCTTAGGTCGTTCATCTCGATAGGCTCGCCGTTGATGTTCGAGTTGACAACCTGGAGATGGGTGGGTGTGTAGCACACTCTATCCGTGTTGGACGAATTGTGGTTGGACGACATCCGGTAAAAAGTAGACCCAGTACTATCACACTTCGACCCGACGAAATAGCGAACAAAGTATCTCATGAAGCGAGTCCAGGTAGATACATAGTATTCGGGCTCCGAGGAGGTGCTATATGACGGTTGGTTCTTCAAAGGCATAGTGGTTCTTTGATAGGACTCCTCGTGGTAATACTTGGCGATCAGGCTTTCACGAACGACCTTGACTGAGTTGTGTAGGGCGGGATCCATCAAAAACGCCACTAAATTCAGTATACCTGGAGGTTGGACGTAAGGTTAGCTCAAGATATTCTCCATGGAACCAAACAGCACTCACCGGGGAGATCGGTACCGATGACGGACCAGTAGTTGATACCAGGATGCATTTCGTGCTTGAACTGCAACCATATTTCCATCAAAATGAACCCACCTTGGGTTACGATTGGAATCAGAGTATACAACGCAATTCTAGCTACCAGCTGCTTAATTGTCTTGTGGGTTTTTCTTCTGCGTTCCTCCAACGACCCATGGGTTCCAAGAGGCATGGCGTTGTTGAACCGATCGAGCTTGCGAAGATTCATCTCCAGCTTAGTGATCACCAGTATCACCACCACGAGGCAGTAGATTGAACAGGCAACGACCCAAAATAAGAAGCATCCCCACTCCCATGCTCTTGTACGCTTACTAGAATAGTTTTTCCACCAGCACACCCCAACATTGTCATCCCATCCAACTCTGCCCGCAGCCCAGGCAGGGACAGTGGTGGCAACAGAGAGGAGGAAAGAGGCAATGAAGTATATGCGTTCCAGGCTGGGATGGTAGGGTTTGTTGTGTAGGAAGACATACTGCAGATTGAAAGCAATCATACATGTCAAGAAGATGTAGTAGTTCGTCAGGAAGATAATCGCCCTAAATCACATGTTAGTCAAGAGAACACTCACCAGGCTAAGAGATAAGCGTACCATGCAGAAAAATCACATGCGGGCCCACTGACAGCAACGAAAGTAAAAAGAATATAAACCACAGCTTTCAGGACGTCCACAGCTGATATAGCGGCAGTCAGTCTTAGCGATACACGATCCATGAGCTTTGGCTCGAAGGAGCGTATAGCGAAATAAATGATCAGTACCAAGGAGCCGCACAGTATGGATGCCGAATTCAAGACCACATTGATGATCATTACAGCATTATTCTCGAAGTCTCCTTTTAATCTAAGGTCATACCCAGGATCATAGTCCCAGGAATTGGTGTTGATTGTTGATGCCATGAATCCGACGACACCTTCAGGCGCAAATGGGAAGGACGCAGTGAGGAGAATGGGAAAGGGAGGGAAACAAGATATTTCGGCGATTCTTGGTCTTCGGTGGTGATTTTATCTGTTCCAAAGCTACCAATGATCAGCAAATTCGGGACTTGGTAAAGATACGGCACACCATCCCTCTAATCAAGCGGTATCCTAAATATAATATTGAGGTGATATTTGGTCAGACGCTCGTATCACCGACTGATTCACACCGCTCTGATTAGCTAAAAAATCCAAAAACTCGATGCACCGTCAGCATGGCTGTCGAAGAACAAGTGCCGATTCCGTTGGGACACAAGCCAACTTGAACTTGATTACCGCATGAAAGGACCCTTTCTTGTCCAACTAATTTCCATCACACAAATCCATTTAATCTGTGCTCCAACGCGTATTGGCCACAGGCAACTCGACATTCTCTGCTGCACGTTGGGTATTTGGCAGCCGCGCACCACAAGAGATTGATGGTCAAGATGAGCTTGCCGACCAACCTTATGATCTGCATGCGGGTAATTTATCCACATTCGAGACGCCACAAACTTAGCACTTGGTGGCCCCATTGTGCAACCCTAAGCTTGATCCTCTTGCTGTAGCAGTGTCGATTTATTGGTGGATGGACTTCGAGGTAGAAGATCGAAAGCCCACGAAATTTCATTTGAGAAATCGGCCATATTAGGTGCGCTGTGTCACAAATAAGAAAAAACAAATGTCCAGCTAAGAAGTTCCAATGTTCGATTTAAGCTTATCCCACCGATGTTTATGGGCTGCAATAACATTCGCAAGTGATGACCAAGCAATCGTCCAAACTTGGAAGCAGAGGGGTCTGCGGGCATGGAAGAGCCGGATGGTAGGCCAACCCATGCAGGCGCCTTCTCCCCGTTACCGTTTGAATCGCGGAGGTGCCCTCTGGAAGGAAGCGATCTAGATAGCTGTCTAGATCCACGATGCCAGGGCTGATGAGCTGAAGGCCTCTAAAACATGCGGGTTGGATACAGCATGCAGAGCAATGACATACCCTGTGTGTCTGCCCACTACGTGCCATTGAAAAGGCAAAATATTTTGCCGCCAGCCAACTTGTGCGCACTAGGGATAGGCTAATCGCCGCATGAATTCGCCTTTCTAGAAATGAAGGATTCTCCAATTCCTGTATTGATCGGGAGGTGGACTGCTAAGTTACTGTGCAGGCGAAAATAATATACACCGGCGGGTCATAGGCTGTCGGTTGCTCAAACGCAGTACTTTATTAGAAGAGTGGGCGAGATAGACCTAAATCGGGCTTGGTGGTCCTGATTATCTTGACTGTGAGAGTTTTCCCGTAATACTAACCAGCATCTTCGGAAGATAAATGAAGTAATATTCATTATGCTTGGGGTTGGTTTAGTGACCGCAACCATGAGGCGACATATATAGCAGGAATCATTAGAGCTTGCCCAAATAGTACGTACAAAATCTAATGGATCCTAACAGAAATGTAAGCCGTCCTCTGCCAGGCCTATAGTGTCGTCGCGATGGGTGGGGCTGGTATGCATCAAATAGTGCATGCCTAGGCTTTGTGGGTGAAAATCGCTCAATGAACGTTGCACCCGTTTTCCGAGTTAATCAATTCCAGATTACTTTGGGCAATTCCATGCCATGCTCTGCAAACATAAGGTTGAAAGTGTGATTACATTTCACATGAGGCATGGATGGAGGGATTGATGGGAGTTCCCTCAAATGTATCACTATTCAGCAGGCCTGGTTTCATACCAATACATTGCTCATTCTGGCCGTGGGAAGGCTCTTACGCCAATCAGGAACAGCATCAGATTTGGTAATTGAGGTGGGACATCAATTATTTTTCGTTCAAGGAGCCAAAGAGATTGGATTTCCAAGCGTGGCGACAGTCACAAATAGCAGTCCTCAGGTGCTTTTAATATAGAGAAGGGTCTATTTGGCTCTTTACGGTTGACTGGGAATCGTAAGGGGCTATTGACTAATTAATGCCATTCCCCTGGTGCACAGGCGGATAATGGATCGAATCTTTATCGAAACGGCCGGTCCAAGTTGAGCACAGATCAGTCGAATCTAGAACGCAACTTGGCATGCTCGAGATATCTCATCATGATTAATCAAGGGGCTTCGTGGAATAGCCTCATTCAATGATCACGCCAAGGGATGGGGCTCTCCCTGGCAAACAAGGACCACAGATCAGTATATACAATATTGATGGACTTGTACGTTGATCGATAGGATCCATCTCATCCTTGTATGTGGAAACTGGACCTCCTAAATGGCTTACTTTTTTGTCGAGGAATATCTAAATAGTCATGAAGCAGTTGCCGCGCATGCACATCCTCGTACCATCATTGGCGTCATCGCCTGGTATACATATACCTACATATATATAAATACTTCATTGATATGGTTTATTGTGGCGAGTCAGGGTGATGAATAATCAGTCGAGAGACACTTAGAGGCGGCAAAAGGCGTGGTTAGACGATGTGTCTCTAGAAGATTTGATTGCAAGAAGCTCATGAACTACCAGAGTTATGAATTCCGCATCCAGAGACATTCTAGTCGAATGCCTCATTCACTGCTAATTTGGAGTCATCCTCGAAATTCCGTTCGTCTACCTGTATCTTCCACTTGGGATGGACTGGCTTTCGATGAATGAAGACCTCCACCCCATTGAGCACCCCGCCTAGCTGCAGAAAGGCGGCAGCAACTACGTACACCCAAGCACGATGGTAGCCTTTCAGTTGCAATATCATATGCACGATGGCCGGTGTGAAATGGAATACGTGTAGGAATAATGCAATTCCTAGATTTTCGGTATGCTTTCTATGCTTTTGAACGGCATTGATGAGGGTCGTACTGTAACGATGACTTGAATGAATGCTCAGTGTACGCTTGACTTTCCCAGGCTGTATGTGCAGGTGAGTCTCAGTGTTGGGCTTGAAGATCATGTCATGAAGGACCAGCAGGTAGCAGACTAAAACTATGAATAAAACCACGTAATGGACGCTAAGGAATAGCTTCAGGAAAACGTGGCCAGCGTATGTGTGTTCATTAACCAGGCACCTAAGCTCAGATTAGTAAGGGTTTGAAGAGAATGCAATATATCTGCCACCTACCAGTACAAATCGGGCCCGAAGCCTCGTGTGTGAATGCCAGCTATAGCAGTTCCAAGACAGCTGAGCCCACACCCAACCCAGACCTTCCAATCCCATTTCCCCAAATAAACATCGACCTTTCGGACCAGCTGCAGGTAGGTTACTATCGCTACCGTTCCGACCACAGTCATCTCGATAAACGTGCCCAAATAGATAATCCCGCCTACGATCGCACATGTACGCGAGGATGGCAGCTCGTCCCAGTACATCGTATCGGCCACCATAAATAGCGTGATGCATCCCAGGAACAGATCTAGGATGGCGATGTAGAAGGGGAATCTTATGGAGGAGGATAGATGAGGTTTCTTGGTTTTCTCTCGATTACGGTATTTGATCTCCTGATAGTCGACATAGGATATATAGATAACCGCCGATGATGCACATATGTTTAAGGTTGCCGTGATAGTGGTAAACATATAGAAGAAAATCGATCCATGAGGGGCGAAGTCGGAGAAAAAATGATTCTCTTCAAGCTCGTCTGAATCCTCACGATGTTGCTTTGGTCGTGCATGGTGCTTTCCTTCCACATGTTCATGACTCTTTGCCTCCCCGTGGCCCTGGTTGTTTGCTTCCCCATGGCCATGGTTCTTTACTTCCCCATGTCCATGACTCTCAGACCCGTGGGTAACATGGGGCTTATTCTGTTCAGTGGTAGGCAGTCCATTGTGATGGTTGGGGTCTTGTGTGTGGGAAACAATGGGGGAAATTGGGTCGTGTTGACGTCGCCGAATGGTCCTCGAGGTGTCTGAGTGTACTCGAGGAGCCTTACCCTTGGAAGTATTAGGAGGTTGGCTGCTGACAATATTACAGAATAACAGCACGCCAAGCACCATCCATATGGCCCATCCCCTGTGTAGAGGGAGCATGGTTGCGTTCAAATATTCAAGATCTCTGCTTAATGGGGAGCTGGCGTGTAGCTTCAATGATATGGCAGTCAGGCAGGTCACGAGGTGTTAATACCGCTTCTATAAATCAGTGCCAGATTACAACCAACACGCGTATGTTTGACCCTCTATCGCTATACTATGATAACAACGTGGAGTGGAAGCCAGTCGCCAGGAGGAGCAACCAATTTAGAGAATTTCAAAAGTGGCCGGGGCTAGTGGAGTGTTTGTAGACAGATTTAGAGGAAGCCGGATTCTATATATACCGTCAGTTAGCTACAACGTGCATAAATTCCTCTCAATTACAGCTTAAGGTTTGGGTGGTGTTGCATGGAGTTATATATCAAGATGTCTCATCGATGGTATGAGGAGCAGTGCGGAATGATACATTCATGGAGCTTTAATCTACAGCACCCCCTAATGCCGTTGTGACAGAATATCAGATTTGATTCGAACAAATTTGTAAACTTGGCTGCAGGGCAAATGTCCGAAATTCAGTTCTGAGAGATCCCTAAATGCGCGGAAGGATTTTCTGTTGCTACAAGCAAGTGATAAATATAGTCGCTAATGAGAATCCCAGCTTTTGTCTCACATGCCAGGGTACCTCGAGCATCCCAATCGCATATGGCTCTGAGATCTTAACGGGACTTCTAGCGTCATTGCTGGTTGTTTGGGAGGCAGTTCTATCAATGAGAGTGGCCGTGAATGGCGGATGGATTCCGTGAAAATGCATATGGGGGGTTATCCGTTGCGATGAAACAAATATTGGGTCGCGAATATTGCTTGAAACATCGTACCAGGAACGAAGTTCGAACTGCCGACTCTGGCTCGTTAATAATCCCGACTCACGATGTTTTGAGGAACATACAATCGGTCAACGAACGAGACCTTAACCTGCTAAATAGTAACGTTTACCGCTGCTGGGAAGCTTTCTACAGAAAGAAGGTACAAAGATCTCCGACGGGGATAGAGCGAGCATACGCTAATCCAGATTGTTTGTTGTTTCTAGAAATATAGGAGTCGTTCTGAGTGCCAATAGTAAGCCCTCTTGACAAAAATTATTCACAACTTTCATTATTCAGGATATTGACACGATGTTAATTACGACCAGTAATGATCCTATCCAAATCAACGATATGTACAAGGCCCGCGCTTCCACAAAACAGTCATAAAAATCCCAGACAATCTGAGTGACTGCATGCCACCAGGATAATCCAATTGGCTGACAACCACGGGGCGTAGTGATCTCTTAGGTCGTAACCAAGTTGCGTGTCTATAGTCCTCATATCCTCGGTTCCAAATTCCATGGTTAAGGAGCCTAATCTATGTGTTGAATGAATAATGAAGCCCGATTGTTCCCTCTGGATAAATCTATAGGCTTGAAAATCCATACATGGAGGGCAGCTATTTGCCAGGAGCGCATAGGTGAATGGGCTTGTTTCCTATCTGGGGAATGCGCTAGAAATAGCGCCAGGGGTGATCGCTACTATTGGCTGGCCTGGGGTGCGAGTAGTGATGTTCTCCATTCATGACGTACCTCCTGACGCTTCTGATTGTGGATGAAATCTGGGCAAGATATGTGGACTTTGCTACTCTGCTGCCGACTACATATGGTATATGTAGGTAAATGCAGAGTAGACCCCATCCACTTTTGACGCAACTGGCCGGGATTCAATAGCTGGTGCAAGGTGAAGCGATTCTCAGGCATTTCTGATAGCCTACATGTGAAGTGGGTTGATTACTACTGTCTTTTATTGACAGCAGATAGCCTCTGAAGCATCTGCTATAGCACTAGTTGTACAAGACCGAACCTTGGGGGACATTATGGCCTACGGGATGCAGCTAGCCTCAATTGAACTTTGGTGCAATGCTTCTGAGGGCGCAGTTCACGTGAACTTTTCAGCATATGGGTTCTGGTTGCTGCAGAATAGGTCCAGACAATATACCATTTAAATAGATTGTAAGATTGCCTGTGCTTTCAGATGCTTGGCGATAAAACAAACCAGGTCATGATGGCCATCGTGGCATAAATTCGATACACTCCAGCAAACTTGGCAAGTGTCTAAAGATAGACCAATTCCAATAGTCGCGTTTGTTTAGTGGAGGTAATGATGGATGATTTGTCAATCGGAGGTTTGACTTGCAAACCCAATCTTTATTGTTAGTAGATCAGCTTACAATGCCAAACGATACGTTGCGTCTTGACAGGATGAACAGACCTGAGGTTGCAAGTGCGCAATCAATTGATTTCTGCCGTAGAATTCCAAGCGTCAGTACATTACTTGTCCAATTCAGTTCGACTTCCATCTTGTTGGAAACTGAGTTTGAATTGCGACGTTGCCTCGAGGAGGTACGTAATAATGACGTATGCATCCCCTTGTTAGCAGACGTTGCATGTCGATGCTTTCAGCAATCTGATGACTGGGAATGACATGTCCAAATACTTGATCCAATTAATGGAAGAATGTATTTATCGAAGACAAGCTAAGATCGGCGGATTTTGAGGCCCTAGTGATTAAACATTGAGCTAGTTGATCAAACGGTGAGCCGGCTGATGAGAAAGATCGGTGTTCGAAGTATACAGCATTAGCCTACTGCTTCACTGCCAAACAGGATTTCAAACAGGGGCGAAGCTAGGAGATATCCGTATTAGCTGTTAAATCCTGCCAGCAGTGTACAGTCAGTCAAATACAATGAATATACGATCCATAGCTTTAGCTATTCAAAGAAGGTGAAACTGCTTATGCTTTTCTCACCAATTAACATTGGTATTCAGGTCTTTATGTGCACTTCAAGTCTTCCGTTCTGTTCACGTCACATAGGTGACGTCAACAGACCTTGGTCGACTTCTCAATATATATTCTTGTACGGTACCTTGACTAGCTATCATACAATTCAAAATGGACCACAACAAACATACTCTCCCAACCTCTACAAACGTTCCTTCAGCTCGCCCGGCTACTAAAGAGCAAGAAGTGCTCCAAAAGAAAGAGCATGTTGTCAACATGGTGCAAGCCGCTCAAGAAGGCAAAATGCCGTCAACCGCCCAGATCACTGGTGCGATCCAGTCTGTGCAAGAGGACAACACCCTTCACAACGTCTCTTCGAATATGAGCTCCTCAGGAAGAAGAGTTATGGCTGATGCTGAGAAACTCCTAGATTCCACCAAGCAACTGCTTACCGAGAAAAATGCTGATGACAATCTGCAAAACGTCATCTACCATTCAATGCAAGGCGGTAAAGCCGCTCAGTCCGGCAACGAAATCTCGCAGACGAAGCAGCAGCTCTCTGGTAGTGCAGATGAGACAAAGAACCTACTTTCTGAAGGTGCTGATAAAGTCACCAGAGTTGGATGGTTGTTGGTTACTTCATCTCAATTCCGTCGTTTAATGAACGATATTACATCCATCTTCCAAGAACTCGTTGCTGGAAACGTCTCGCAACACCCAGAGCAGAGTCAGAATTTGTCCAAAACCGGAGGTACCCAGCATACTGATTCATCTGGAATACCTCACGACAAAGAGATTAGTGCTGATGAAGCGGGCCAACGAGTCCAGGAGACATTACAGCAAAGTGGTAGACCACTCTATGAGTCTGCCAAGAAAGTTGTCAAGCCATATGTGGAACAGGCAGAGGATGGAAAAATGCCTGCCGCAGACGCTGCCAAAGGATCAATGCAGGACATGCAGGAAGGTATCCAGAATCGGTTAAAGAATGTACGCCTCTCCTCACAACAGGAGGATCATTTGATCAACCGTGTAAAGGCTGTAATCCGCGAGCTTCAGAAGAACCCGGAATTCCAACAAGCAATTGATGAGCTCTCCGAAATTGCCAGTTCCTTGAAGTCTCACGGCTCCAATGTCCAGTCGCAGATTGCCGATACAGCTCAGTCCAAACGCGAAGCTGGTGGAGACGACATCTCGATTGCCCGCTCCAATGCCAAGCAATTGGTCGAAAACTTCGCAGGCAACAAATCCTTGGACCCTTTGATCCGAGCAATTGAGAAACTGACCGATGAATTTGCGAATGACCATGAACTCCAGGCGTTTATCGACGATATCAAGGCCTTCTTCCACCGCTCAATCCGCGAGAATGAATTTGTGGACAGACCAGAATACAAGAAAGAGGCTAGCAGTTTCATTGACAGAGGGCAAAATATCATGGATCGCAAGTATCGCAGCCATTTCCAAAACATCAGCAATGAAGCAACCGAATTCAATCAATCGCTTCAACATGATCGTACCACACAGGCTTTCGCTCGTGATTTGGAAACCTTGACTAAAGACATGTTCCTTGATGAGAGTGGTAAACCCACCATCAAATATGATCTCGTTAAGGATTTCGCCAAATTGATACCAGTCATTGCCAAGAAGTTGGAGTATCTACCACTGCCCCGTATAGAGAACTCGGATGAGCAGTTTGATATGATTTTGGATAATATCGTGCTCAAGTGTACCAACATTGCTCCTGATTTTGTGCACGTTAAGACCGACACGGTTATTGACACTAATCCTAATAGCCAACAGAACTTGCACAACAACGTGTTCATCAAGTTTGCAAATATCCAGGTAGAAGCCAAAGACATTGCTTTCTACTACAAGAAGAAGACCTTCCCGAAAATTTCTGATGTTGGATATGTTGACCTCTTGATGCCTGATGATGGAATCACCATGGATATGACATTGAACACCACTCCCACCCCGGATCCCGTAACCGGTCGCAACCATGTTTATCAAGTGCGTGACATTAGTACCGTTGCGAAGGATCTGAAGCTTAATATTCATGATTCCAAGAGAGACTTCTTGTATAAGATCTTGTCCCCGATCATTAACTCCAAAGTCAGGAAGGCAATTGAGGAGCAAGTCCCCATCAAAATGCAAGAAGTCATGATGAAGATGGATGAACAACTAATGGACAACATTGAAAATGCCAAATTGAAGGCCAACTCTGGCAGCAATGTAGGAGACGCTCACGCCAACCTGGTGAAGGACCCCAACCCAGAATGGGGATCTCGCGCGTATAACTTAGAAGAGCCTAGGATACAACATATCCAAGAACAAAGAAAGTATTGAGCGCATCATGTATAGTTCCTCAGTCCAACATAGCTTTCTGTAGTGATAATATGAATAGCAGAGAAATTAATAGCTAAGCCAGTGAGCGAAAGGCAATGAACCTTCAGTGATTAAACGAATAAATGAAATGTTGTAGTTTGAACGCCGATTCAATGAAACTTCCACGATGGGAAGTGGATTGTGGGCACATGAAATAGCGGAATGCAACGGAAAAAGTACCACTCGGTGGTAACGTTACTAAAGGAAAATGATTACCAGTTTAAGCCGGCCTAGGAGGAAGTGGAATGTTCAGCAGGCGAGATCCAGTATGTATGAGAAATACTTTGCTCACCGTAGGTAGGTAGGCTCATTTGGGAGAGGTGGCCTTATTTGGAAGGAGGTCTTGGCTACTCCATTGCACATCACAGAGGAGTATTGCAAACGGCGCATGGATCTGTATATATGAAAAGATCCCAACCAACCTCACTCCCAAACTGTGCTAAACTCATTAGCACACAAAAAGCCTCTCAAGCTTCGAGATTTCTCCGAAAGACGACGCTGGCGCGTGATTGGTGCCAGAGCACCAAGTATTCAGACTATCATGCGTGTCCAAATTGGGAAAGCAGCTGAGTACGATGATTCGTATGTAACAATGGAACCACGTAAGGTTTTGATGTATCTAATAAGGTCCAGGGAACTCTATCTACTACGGCCCACAGATAGAAATTCGTTAGCTTCTCGGGATCCCCCTTTGGATTACACAATGTATACTGGCTAGTATGGCCAACTGTGATTGTGACCCGTAGGCTGGTTGCACCGTTCTTGCTTATGTATGGTTGATTCACTATTCTGTAGCTGCTGGCTCACCCTTACACTCAGTCATGCTCACCCAATGCCACCCATCTGGCTTTAGACTTCGGTGGCACGGCAGTGTGAGTAACACAGCTGAATGGGTCCATATATGTCCATGAACCTTTACAGTCAATTAGTCCGATTTGCCACGAATGGCTGGCATCCGAAATAGAAAATGATGTAAGATTCCAGGGGCTGGAGGAAGCTACCAATCTTCTCTCCTTGGTGAAAAGCTTGGCTTATCCAGGGATCCCAGCGGAACTATAGACCCAGATTACGACGAGCCAAACAGTGGTCCCATGGTTTGGGGAATTCACTCCCACCACATCTCCCCTAGGTTTATTGGGAAATTCCCCGATCAGTTTTTGGGTACCAACGTTACAAACCCACTCAACACCCAACACATGATGTAGGGTGGAATCATTAATCTACCCATCGAAAGCTGTCTTGACATGTGTGGAATGCGGATGTGCCAAGAGAAATCCTCGAAACCAACTATATCCTCCGAAACGTACTCGGATCTCCTGCCACTTCTTGATGGTTTTGGAGCCCCACATTTCGTCCACAGCGATTGAGCTGTTCGGTCATCACTGGTGTATTAGAGGATATAAGCCTTAAACCCGTCGGATAGCTTCAACGCCCTCATCACAGAATAAATCCCATTAGCCTGTGGATATGAAAAATGGATGACTAGTGATATCCAATACCGTCCCCACTCAGCTGATTTTTCTGAACTGATCATAGCACATGATTCGATTCTCTGAACTCGCCTTTCGAACAAGGCCGAGTTAGAGTACCCATCTCCGTATGCTTGGTTTGTACCGATTTGTGTGTGGAGCAGTGGAGCGTGTGGTGCTTCTCTCGATTGAAGTCGAAATACCCATGTGAATCAACGTAAAGATCTTGCTAAACGAGTTTCCAAGATACTGACATGTGGTGAGTTGGCAATATACCCGAGTAAAATTCCCAACTTGGGTACACACATAGCCTTGCCATGGTATCCTAATCCACTTTCATTCGTGGTGCTTATAGCCAGCTAGAATGCCAGTGGTTGGGTGGGATATTGCGCGCATGAATGCTGCGAATGGTTTGTAGGTTGTCAACATAAATATTCATTGGTTAGGCAATCTAATCGACTAGTGTTAAAGAGGTAAGTGAAAAGGTCCGGAGATCAAATAGAATGTATGGGATCTTCTAGTAATCCCCAGAAGTGAAGGCTCCATTCCAACTAAATTCCGACGCAGCAATACAGATGTCCAGGAAAAAGGTTCAGTTACTCTATTAGTACACACCCTGGACCATAAGTGCTGGTGATTTCTGCCCTGGTAAATTCCAGCGGTCCAAAGGATCCCAAATTCTCAACTTTCCCCAGCAAATTTGTTTCATGAGTTTTGCAAAGTTCTGTGAAAGTGGGAAATGGCTTTCAACTCTGTGCATCTTGTGCCACTCTCCATTTAAGTGACTAGGACAGGTGTCTGATAGCATTTCGGGGCACCTGGCAGGATGTATGGTTTGGTTGCAAGTTATTAGTTTGGCATCTTGTATGATTTCATGATTGGTTCTGGGGGTTAGTAAATAACCAGCCAATGCATATCCCTGTAAAGAGTGAGAATACAAGTTACCAAACTTTTGAAGCACCCAAACACTCAAACTTCACATCCAACTTCCCTGAAGATTTCCCAAAATCCTCTGAACATTGACTACATAAAGCATACAATAAATCCACAAGTCTAAGTTCCCTGTTGTGCAGCAACATTGAAAACTTGGCCAATTTTACTCCATTAGAAAATCTAGTACCCTAACTGATTTTCCCTAACCCAAACATAACTAATCCCAGTTATGGTTTATTTTATCACTTCTCAGAATCTATTTTTAGCTGTCACACCTGATCAATTTTCATGTGGTCTTTATGTCCTCAACTGATCTGCTAAGCCTTTCCAAGTGATTAGTCATCTGAGATCTATCCAACCGCATGGCAGTTGCTAAGACATCAACTGATTGATGATGCAATTTTCATTTATCTTATGCACCTATCCACATCAAAACTGATTTCCATTAATCCAGTCTATTGGCACTCACTAATTCAACTTGATCAGAAAAGTATAAATTAAGTGTACTGAACCTTTTGGTTTAGTGTGTGTCTCAACAAAATTAAGATTGTGTCTCAGCAAAAGTGAGAACTCAACAATTACATTCTGGTTTCTACCCAAGCCTAGCATATCTAGCACTTCCATGAATACCAAGCCTAGCCTGCATAGCCAACCAACTCTGTTGCCTTTTTAGCCAAACCCAGCTATATACCACTCTCTGACAATTCTAAGACTCTGCATTTAGTAGTCCCCTAGGTTCAGTTAAACCATTCAAGAGTTTTATTACACTTTTCTCTTGGATACAGCATTTCCTATTGCCATGAGCATATAAGTAGGCCAGGGTGCAATGGCACATATAGATCTATTAGTCAGCAAACATCATGCATTGTAACAGCATCATTACTGAAGTATGGGATAATATTGATATAAAAAATCTCATACTTGGATTTCATATTACATTTTGCTGATATTCAATTGGTGCTCTCCCTCCATTTTGAGTTATAAGTAATTTACCCTATGAAAAAAATTGAAATGATCCCATCAAAAGGCTGTCACAAAATTTAAATCCCATGACTAAGAGGTATTGATCCTGTCAGTACACTATGCAATGATCATTAAAAAAATTGCACCTCAGATTTCACAAAAAACTTGGTCAAAGCTTTTCATCACAACAATACATAAGTGGCGTTTAATTGGTTCTCTGCCAATTTTCTCACTTTCTGATCCCAGACCCTAATTACCACCTACATTTGTGTACATTGATTAGCTATTAATCTGTTTCTACACTACTTACTTCCTGACTCAAACAATATTTTTACTTTTCATGAATACATATTGGCTAATTTCTGCTGAAACTTCTGCTGTAACTCAGTTGCCAATTGTACTGACCTATACAAGTCCCTATACCCAAGACTAACATTAAGTCTTCCTCCATACTCAACAAGTAACTCCATTGAATCCACCATTCAATAAGAATTTCTGCTGAAACACCCTTTTTCCATGACTTTAGTGGGAGCCCTATGGTTTTAGGCCATTGTTCACTCACTGGTTCCCATACATCCTGGTCTTCAGCCAGCACAGCAAGGTCTAGCAATTCATCTGTCAGTCTTTGAAATAAGTCCTTGCAATATTCAGGTGTGTTTTCTTGAGCACTGCTCTTGAAGATGTGCTGCAACATCTTGATGTGCCTATTAATGTTCCAAAATTCCACAGCAGGCATTGTAATAGTCTTTGGAGTACTTTACATTGTTGCTTTGTCTGTCAGTGGGATCTTCACTCTGTCTTCAATAAAGGATGTAGGGGTAGTTGTAGACAAACTGCCATTCTCTGCAAGCCCATCTACCACACTGGAGTGTAGCTCAACTGACTGTACTTCCAACAGTTGTGATAACTTCTGATGTCTTGTTGGCAATTCTTCTGGACTGTCATGGAACTCAGCCTGTTCTAGGCTTATGGCATTAATCCATAAGGACTGTAGCTTTCCCTATGAAAAGTTATTGAGATGATCCCTTCAAAAGGCTGTCACAAAGTTAATGTCCCATGACTAAGAGGTACTGATCTTGTCAGGACACCATCCAGAGACTGTTGAAAAATAATTGCACCCCAGATTTCACAAAAAACTTTGTCAAAATTTTTCATCACAACAATGTATAAGTGGCTTTTGATTGGTTCCCTGCCAATTTGCTCACTTTCTGATCCCGGACACTCTATTGCCTCCTATGTTTGTGTGAATTGACTGGCTATTGCCTCTTTTTCACACTCCTTACTTCCTGACTCAACTGTTTCTCTTACTTTCCATGTGTACAAATTGATTTATTTCCATTGAAACTTCAGTTGTACCTCAATTTCCAATTGTATTGACCTATACAAGTCTCTATACCCTACACTAACATTAAGCCCAACCCCACACTCAACAAGTAACTCCATTAAAATCCACCACTCAATAAGTATTTCTGCTGTAACGCTCTGGTTCCACAACTTTGGCGGAACCCAGTGGCTTTATGCCACTGTTCATTCACTGGTTCCCACACATCCTGGTCTTCAGCCAGCACTGCAAGGTCTAGCTCCTCATCTGCCAGTCTTTGCTAAATCCTTGCAGTATTACAGTGCGTTTTCTTGAGCACTGCTCTTGAAGAAGTGCTGCAACCTCTTGGTGTGCCTATTGATGTTCCAAAACTCCACTGAAGGCATTGTGATAGTCTTTTGAGCTCTTGATATTGTAGCCTTGTCTGTCAGTGGGATCTCCACTCTGTCAACAATGGAGGCTGTAGAGGCTGTGGTAGTCAAATTGCCTTTTTCAGCAAACTCATCTACCTTGCTGGAGTGTAGCTCACCTGGCTGCACTTCCAACTCTTGTGAAAACAGCTGTTTTCTTGCTGGTAATTCTTCTTGGCTATGATGGGATTCAGTCTGTTCCTGGCTTGTGGCGTTAATTGGTGAGAACTGCAGTTTTTTTTGCATGCCTCCCTGTCTCAGGCTTGGGTAGACATTTTTCCCTTTACTTTTTCCCTTATCACTGCCAGGTCTTTCACTGCTACTTTGTCTGAGTGCTTCTTGTAAAGAACTACATTTTCTCCTGGATAAGCTCTGCTCTGATGCATCTGTTTTGGCCTGCTTGTCCCTTGCTGGCACTCTTCTGGCAACCTGACATTTATTTTCAGCTTGTTTTGAGCTCTCAACCGTAGGTGTAACAGGCTCCTGTAAAGCGGCTGGTTTTTGTCACTGCCAGGTCCTTTACTGCTACTTTGACTGGGTGCTTCTTGAGTAGTACTACGCTTTTTCCTTGATGAGTGCTGTGCTGGTGCATCCATATCTGCCTGCTTGTCCTAAATTGGCACTCTTCCAGCTGCCTGACGTCACTTTGATGCTTGTCTGGAGCTTTTGCCCCTGCTTGTAACAGGCTCTTGAGGAAGCTGCTGGTTTTTAGCCATGGCACCCTTGTTCTTCTGCCTTTGATAGTTTCTGCTACTCTTAAGATACTTTCTTAGCATACAAATGCTGGCCCAAAATCTGTTTGCCCATTTGAATCTAGGATAATGCTCATGGAACAAGTCAAGTGCATTCTGCTTGGCCTTGAGTTCCTGATGGTCCCATGGTATGCTGGCCTTAAGGTGATGCATACTAGACTTATGACGGCCTCTTGTATGTTAGCCCACTCTTCATTATTGCACTCAACAGCTTCATGGATTGTCAATATCTTTTGATCTTTAGGCTTTGGTATAAACACTACATTGTCTCCCTCCCATGCTGTGATAGGTTTTTCTGTGGGCTTTATCTTTGGGCACTGTTGTTGTGCTTCAAAGATTGTACGGTGTTCCTCTGCTGTTATATTGGGAAATGGCTCAATTTTTGGCTGTGACATTGAGCTACTTGAGTTCCTTCTTTGTAGCAAAGATACTGCTTTCCCTACCTGGGATATTGATTGCTCTACATGTATTATCCGCTCATCCTGTTTCTGGACTACTTCCTGATTTCTCTGGGCCATTGCATCTATCCTATCAGCCACTGCACCTAATTGCTTCATTAATACTTTGGTATGAGCTGACAACATACTTGCTAATACGGGTGGTGGTGATGTTATCATGGCCACTTGCCAATCTTCAACAGAGGATACTGCATTTGCTACATTCTCATCTGCCTGAGCATAATGGTCAGCTTGTGGCTCTGCAGAGGTTCTCAATTGCCTACTTGACTGAGAGCCTGAGGAGTCCGCATTATTACCATTAATGGGCACACTGTCCACAGGGCCTTTTTTGGATGTAGCCCTGCTTGTTGCACTGAATGTCAAAGCAAGCTGTTTTCCAACCGTTCTTCTGTTGCCGTCAGCAGTGGGGTTTGGTTGAGAACCAGACAACTTTGCTTTATTTTTTGGCGGCATATATATGGAGGTGAGTCAAACCAAATGGGAAATAGTGTTACATATTCATGTAGGTGCAATGTCTCAAATACATGACTGTCTTAAGTTCACCTGAGTATTGACCAAAAAGTGATATAATAGCGTTATGTTGTTGAAGGTCAAACTGTTTGCCCAATGTACAAGACTACCTTGACTCAATGCCATAAGAGAAGAGAAAAAAGTGTTGTAAAAATTCGTATTTCCACCTAAATATTCACCTAACTTAGTCACTTAGATCATTACCTTCAAATCCTAGAAAATACTGACCAAATTCCTTGTCGGGATTTACTTAGAATATTTTCACCAAAATACCAGGTACCCAGAACATGCAAATTCTCAAAGTTGTCCAAACAGCCCCAAACTTTGCGCACATGTTCTTGGGACCTTCCTTAACCTATTCTACGTGTTTGTTATGCCAAGACTTGGTAAAAGTATAAATACTACTTTTAAATTCAATAAATCATTAAGTGAAAACCACATAATCAGCTTGTTCTCCCAATCACTTCCAATATCTCCAAGACTCTTACAACAGGTTATGAGCCCCAAGCTGTCACTCTCTGCAATGTCTACTTCTGCTATTACTGGAATTTTTCCCTCTGCTGAAAAGTTGGATGGATCTAACTACCAAGTGTGGAAGGTGAAGATGAAGATGCTGCTACAAGAAAGAGGCCTTTGGGATATTGTCATGGGAGAAGAATGCCCTCCTAAAAACGTGGGAGAGGAAGCCTTAAAGTACCAGAAGAAAGAACAAAGTGCCTTTAACTGCATTTGCCTTAATGTCAAGGACAAATTGCTAATTCAATGCTCAAGAGCAAAAACGGCAAAGAATGCCTGGAAAGCATTAGAAGACACCTACCAGTCATGTTCAGCTGCCAAGAAAATGTATCTGAGAAGAAAATTCCTTACTACAAAGATGCTGCCAGGAGAAGAAATGAAAAATCTAATTAACAGAATTACCCTGCTGGTAGATGAGATGGAATCTGTGGGCGTACCAACTACTGATGAGGATGTGATAGTTACCATCCTGAATAGCCTGACAGACGAGTTTCAGGGCCTTGTATCAGCCCTAGAGTCCAGAACTGAAGATTTGACCTTAAATTACGTATATGGAAGGCTCCTGGATGAAGAATTAAGAAAATCAAGCACCAATAAGAAGGAAGAAGAAAATGCTTTAATAAGCAATGATAACCAACAAAGGAGGTACCCAAGACCCTACAAAGGCAACAGCAACCTATTTTGCAACTACCGCATAAGGAAAGGACACACATCAGACCGGTGTTTCAAAAAGAGAGATTATCAGCAAAAGAAGCCTGAATATGGAAATGCTGCAACAACTGAAGATAGACTATTCATATCTGCACTAAATATGACCACAAACAAGGATTCTCAGACGTGGTATATTGACTCTGGAGCTTCTCAACACTTTACACACCAAAAAGAACTTTTTACCCAATATCAAGAAATTCCAATTAAGAAGGTTTTCATGGGTGACAATAGAACACTTGATGCAGTGGGAGAAGGAACTATCCAAGTAAACCTTAGAAGCAGTGAAGGAAGCCATACATTGACCTTTAAAGAAGTACTCTATGTACCAGAAATAGTCAAGAACCTACTCTCTGTAAGCAAGGCCACAGCAGAAGGACTCAGTTTCAGTTTTGACAATTCTGGATGCAGGATCACTGATCAAAATGGTGCTCATATTGCTTCGGGCATCAGAGATCAGAATCTATACAAGTTGACTTATATTCCATCATATCTGGAAGCCAATATAAGTAACTTAAATGAAGAAACACCAACGCTTTGGCACAGGAAATTTGGACACATCAATTTTGATTATTTGCGTAGAATGATCAAAGATCAGCTAATTTCTGGAGTGAAAATTGATCCCCCAGCTAATTTGGAGCACTGTGAAGCCTGCATATATGGGAAACAAGCCAGACAGCCGTTCAAGAGCTCTGGGTTAATCAAAACTAAGAAAAAATTAGATCTAATTCACTCAGATCTGTGTGGACCTATGCAAAATTTATCCTTAGGCGGGATGAAGTATTTAATTACTTTTATTAATGATTATACAAGATGCACATGGGTCTACTTCATGGAGAGAAAGGAAGAAGCTCTGTCTAAGTTCAGGGAGTTTAAAGCCATGGTGGAGAGAGAAACTGGTGAAAAAATCAAGAAAATACGCTCTGACAATGGTGGAGAATATACCTCAAAACTCTTCATCCACTTCTGCAAAATTCATGGGATAAAGCAAGAGACTACTGTACCATACTCCCCACAGCAAAATGGAGTAGCAGAACGAGCTAACAGATCAATAATTGATATGGCAAGATCTATGATCCATGATCAAAAATTATCCTATGATTTTTGGGCGGAATCAGTTGCTACTGCTGTATACCTTAAAAATAGGAGTTATAACAGAATACTTTGTGATTCTACTCCATTTGAAGCATGGTATGGATACAGACCAAGTGCAGAACATCTAAGAATATTTGGGTGTACAGCATATGCCAAAAAACTGTCCGGAAATCAGTCAAAATTTGAGCCAAGAAGTGTAAAATGCATATTTTTGGGCTACTGCAATGAGAGTAAGGCATACAGACTCTAAAATACCAAAGCAAAGAAGCTTATCAAGTCCAGGGATGTGTTGTTTGATGAAAATTCAAAATTTTCACAAAAAATGACATCAGATGATGACAAAAATTTGATCTCAAGTCCACCAATTGTCAGGATTGAATCAGAGCAAAACAATGAAAATTTTTTCACTCCAGAGGACTCTACAACCGTGGTTCAGCCAGAATCAGTGCCCAGGAATATCCCAGAAGTGATCATTCCAGTATCAAATGCCCGGAGATCAAATCGGACAAGAAATAGCCCAAATTACTATATTAATGAGGGTACAAACTTAGCCTATGCCTATTCAGTCCATATTGATGAACCCCAGACTGTAAAAGAGGCCCTAAATAGCCCTCAGACAAAGTTTTGGAGATCTGCAATGACTGAGGAATATCAGGCCCTGATGGAAAATCAAACTTGGGACTTAGTCAAATTACCAATCAACCGAAAATCAATTGGATGCAGATGGGTCTTCAAGACAAAGTACAAGGCTGATGGTACAATTGAAAGATACAAAGCAAGACTTGTAGCCAAAGGATATTCTCAAACAAAAGGACTTGACTATACTGAGACCTTTGCACCGGTAGCCAAGTTTAATTCCATCAGATTAATATTGGCTATTGCAGCCAAATATAAGTTTTTTATTCATCAAATGGATGTAAAAACTGCATTTTTGAATGGAGAACTTGATGAGGACGTGTATATGGACCAGCTAGATGGGTTTGTTGACCAAGATAACCCCCATTTGGTCTGCAAGCTTAAAAAGTCACTATATGGTCTCAAACAATCGCCGAGAGCCTGGAATTGCAAGATAGATTCTTATTTGGAATCTTTGAGTTTCAAAAGGAGTAATGCTGACTATAGTATATACTATAAGCCAGATAGAGCAAATCCAGTTCTATTAGCTCTATATGTAAATGATCTTATTATAGCCACCAATAACCTAGAAACATTGGAAGAGACTAAATCCAGCCTATCTAAGGAGTTCAAGATGTCCGATCTAGGAGAACTCAGTTACTACTTAGGGATTAAGTTCTCCATAGACAGAAGTACCCAGACTATTACCCTAAGCCAATCCAAGTATATTCAAGATATACTAAAGAAGTACAAAATGGAAGACTGTAAACCGGCAGCTACCCCAATGGAGACAAACCTTAACTTGGTCAAAACTCAACCAAATCAAGAGAGCTTGGTGCCATCTGAAAGCCCTGACTTTCCTTATCAATCTATGGTCGGCAGTCTGATGTATATCATGCTTGGAACACGTCCAGATATCTCATATTCAGTGGGAGTTGTCAGCCAACATAATCAGAATTATGGATCTGATCATATTGCAGCAGTTGAGCGGATTTTTAGATACCTAAAAGGAACTGCTGATATCTGCTTAAGATACACTTATAAGGATTCAGAACAGGATCTTGTGGGATACTCTGATGCTGATTGGGGACGAAATTTAGAAGACAGAAGATCCACCACAGGATACACCTTTCTTTACTGTAAAGGAGCAATTTCATGGAATTCAAGAAAGCAACCAACCGTAGCACTTTCTACTACAGAGGCAGAGTATATGGCAGCCTGTGAAGCTAAAAAAGAAGCAATGTGGTTAAGAAAACTCTTAACAGATTTAGGCCTATGTCAAAAAACGCCTATTACTTTATTTCAAGATAATAAAGGATGTATACAATTAGGTAGAAATCTAACTTTTCATGCTAGAACCAAGCACATAGATATTAGACATCATTTCATACGTGAAGCTATAGAGAATAACTTAGTTAGCTTAGTTTACTGTCCTACAGATGAAATGATTGCAGACATATTTACCAAACCATTAGCTAGAGACAAGTTTGAATATCTTAGGTCAAAATTAGGACTAGTCAGTATGAACATTTAGCTGAGTGGGAGTGTTGTAAAAATTTGTATTTCCACCTAAATATTCACCTAACTTAGTCACTTAGATCATTACCTTCAAATCCTAGAAAATACTGACCAAATTCCTTGTTGGGATTTACTTAGAATATTTTCACCAAAATACCAGGTACCCAGAACATGAAAATTCTCAAAGTTGTCCAAACAGCCCCAAACTTTGCACACATGTTCTTGGGACCTTCCTTAACCTATTCTACGTGTTTGTAATGCCAAGACCAGGTAAAAGTATAAATACTACTTTTACATTCAATAAATCATTAAGTGAAAACCACATAATCTACTTGTTCTCCAAATCACTTCCAATATCTCCAAGACTCTTACAACAAAAAGACCATGTGGCTATTGTGGCAAGCCTCTCAGCCATGAAGCAGCAGACAGCATAGGAAGTATTACAAGGATAACGGCCAGTGTTTTGCCACCCAAGTCATATTTGACCATTCATTGGTCACTACTGTACCAACATTATCTTGCCGGCCAGTTGATACTTCTATATTGGCACCTGGCTGTCTTTGTCACCTTGCGCAAACTGAGTCAGGTGAGTTTGTGATGCCTTTAGGCTCATCTCAGCCTTCTGAATATGGCACGCAGAGTATTAGCTCTGACAAAGAAGGTTCACAGATGGATTTTGAGCCTATCTCCCCTAACAACAGTACCATGTATGAACCTGGTCAAATCCCTATATGCAAGAGACAACACCTGTTGAAACAAACACAAAGGATACTTTATGGAGCCAAGTGAGCCCAGTAATCCATCTGCTGGTGAATGATGTAATGTTGTGGTTAGAGAAGTGGCGTGTTTCCACTAATATCAGTAATGGGGGCTTTGAGGATTTATTACTACTTCTTGCCAAAATCATACCAGGATGCAACTTACCATGTACATGGTACAAGTGGACAACCATCATACAGCTGGCAACATATGATCCAGAGACTGTCGTGATACCAGAATGTGTTAACAGTAGCATGGCATTCACATCCAAAAATGCTACCTTTGCAACATGTCCAAATTGTCAGGAATCCACCACCTTTGAGGGAAAACATTGTTCACACTCCAGATATATTCCAGTCATACCCTGTCTGAGGAAGCTGATGCAGTCTGACAAATATTGCAAAGCTATACAGTACCACACTCAGTATCAATCAAGCGCAAACATATCTGATATATTCAATGGCAAACATTACAAAAAACTAAGAAGCAAGGGCTACTTTGAAGGTATGTATGACTATGCCTTTGCTTTAGCACTTGATGGATTCTCATTAAACAAGTACTCTACCAGCAAATCCTGCTGGCCACTGATTTTCATCAATCTGAATCTGCCGCTGTGGTGGTGTATAAGTCCAAGGGAGAGATACGTCCAACACTTCTCAAGTGTTTTGTGTGTGGGGTGTTCACTGGGTGCGATAACCTCTGGCAAAAGCTTGCTAGGAATACTTGCGTTCTGTCTCTAATCTAATGTGAAGGGGAATAAAGCCACAAGCTTGTCAAGGGAAAACTATTGAGCTACAATCCCCAACTTAGTTGGCGTCTTAACAAAAGTATGTGCTGGGTTCAGCGTCCTTTGAGATGACAATGTACTAAAGCTTCCAAAGTCAAAACAACTGTAAACTCCACCAGCAGGGACTTGATAAGAATGCAGCTTTGGTCAATACTTACAAAGACAGAAAAGTATCTTTGCCTGTACAAGAACAAACTTGGGAAAGAATCAAATATAATAAAAGATACCTACTCTGAGTATTCCTCACAAGTAGTGCCTCCAAGGTCAGTTGGCTATCAGCGCGGTTTCCTGGGAGTGTCCTGTGGTCTAGGGTTGGAAGTTCAGGTAGCAGCAGGTAGCAGTGATCACACTAATCAACAAGTCGGTATATTGATAAAAGGGATGATGATTTATTGTAGAGGGATAGCCTCCCTTATATACTTTTCTCTCTGGCTAAGTGATTACTAATCATGGTGTTCCAGAAGGTTCTGGATATCAATAGGAATCTTAATGACATCAGAATGACCTACAAATGTTCTAAGTAGGTGCCGGAAGGTTCTAAGAGGCACAGCACATCCAACCAATCAGGAATCAGTATTCTGAAACCTGTGTAACATGGGGATACCATATATGGTATGGAAATGGTAGGGATGGTGACACGGGCTGATCATGTGTCATGGGTACTGGCGCGGGTACTTGCCTAATATAGACGTACTTATAGCTAGTAATCTTACATAAAGTGAGGGGTAACTTATGCAATAAGGTAAGCAGGTGTGATAGTCAACCGGCTTATGGGATAGTACTGATTGGGTAAGACTAATGGGATAAAACTAAAATAAGTGTAGTAGAGATATAGGGAAGTAGAAAATAAGGAAATGAGCACATGTGTCAGTGGGTGTCACTGTCACCCCACTGCACCGCCCATCTTACGGTATCAGAGAAACAATCTGATGGTAGTCTCACTAGTATCTGGGCCTAAATCACTGTCCAAATTGAATAGCTACCTGTGTCCATTGCTGAATGAATTTTGTATGCTTTCCAGCGGGATAATGGTAAATGGCCATCATGTAAAAGTGCATATTATTATCTGCACTGGAGATACCCCAGCCATCAGCAAGATAGCAGGTTTTTCTGGGCACAATGGACGGTATTGCTGTCAAATGTGTGAGATCCAGGGGATTTATTCCATAACTCACACACATTATTATTACCCAAACACTAGCACTGAGAACATCATCTTTCCACTGAGAAAATGTACAGAAGTAAGCATGCAATTGCAGCAAAGTTGGCAAGCTATACGCCATTGGCCAGAATATGGAATCAAACAGAAACTGGAGATACTTAAGATAGAGGGTATCTGTAGGAGCAAAAGCTTTTCACTGGGAGCAATGCATTTGCTTTTCAACAATATCCCTATACTGATGACCAAGTTGAACAAGGGGCATTTCAAGCTAAATGAGCACTTTGAGATACCGGAGAAATTTGAAAAAATTGGCAAAACATTACAGAGTATCAGCTACCCTAAGTACTTCTCACATGCTCCAATTAATATTCATACTCATATGCAACAATACAAATGCAAAGACTGGATGAGCTGGATATGTATTTATTCAAGTGGTATTCTAAGGCCATTCCTACCAAGAGTACATTGGAAGCATTGGGAGTAATATGTGGACATTGTAGGAATATTTATCCAGAAGCAGATCACCAATGCCAACTTGACACATCTACAGCTGTTGTGTGAGAAGTTTGTGACGGGATTTGAGTGGCTATACTACAAACATGAAGCTGAATGCGTAGATCTCTGCTGCTACTGTATATATTCTCT
Organism: Basidiobolus meristosporus CBS 931.73; assembly: GCA_002104905.1. Taxonomy (NCBI): domain Eukaryota; kingdom Fungi; phylum Basidiobolomycota; class Basidiobolomycetes; order Basidiobolales; family Basidiobolaceae; genus Basidiobolus; species Basidiobolus meristosporus. The sequence goes on along the minus strand of MCFE01000479.1, from coordinate 2,936 downwards.
ACTCCATCTTGCATTGTGTGTGGTGAATATTGGGCCTTGCTTCACCTTTTGGGAGTTTCCTATGGAACAGATGTGTTGGGAGATAGGAATACAAGTCAAGTTGCAGGTACTACCATATCCCAATCTCATCAAAAATATTACCTTCAAGTCCTTCATGGATGTGATGGGTTGACACATGAAGGACAGCCAGAAAGAGTCGGAAAATACTGAGGACAAATGTGCACATGGAGACACCTATGCCTATGGCATTAAGAAGCTAAGCAGCCCCAATGCGTGGGTAATCAGTTAAGTAATGCAAAGTTGGGTTGGGTGCAACAAGCAACTAATTCTTATCAGGAAAACTGCACCAAGATATGCCAGATTTCTTGTGGTCACAAGCCAACTTCTACATCATTCAATATGGAACTCACACAAACAAATGCCAGAGCGCACCTATAAGGGGGACTAGAATCCAGCAGGGAGAAGGAATATATTGGCTAATTACCAAGAAGTTCTTTGCCAACATTCAGGAGGTATTCATGGCAGAAGTGGCAACAGCCAAGCATATGTTTGCAAGATATATATGCTACCAGCAATACAAGGTATATGACAACTTTGCAAGTATCACACTAAAAAGCTGAAACATTGAGGTGATAGAAGTATGTCAATTGCAGCAGGTGTGCATGTTTGTAGAGGTTAGTAAGCAGGAGGCCATAGTTTTTTTTTGATTCCGGCTACATGTGATATACCCAGGGTAGTAGTGGGTAAGCAAATAAAGAAAGGTGATTCTACAGTGGAATATATGAATTGCACAAGGGGAGGTAGAAAAAGGAAATACCATTTGGTAAATTAGTATGGTAGCATTATACAGAACCAGCGGTAGGCTGTCATACTGCCAAGAAAAAGATATCAGAGTGTTGCTCTGAGGCCACCAAAATACCATCAAGTTTCTTACCATATAAGGCAATTGGAAGTCCTGGCCAACTGGATCCACTTAAAATAGTAAAAAAGTGCTGAAAGACCGCAACAATACTATGCAAATATTGTCACAGTACCAATCAAAAATTGTCAAGTTTTATCCCTTTATTTGGCTGTAAAATTTGCAAAACACCGTCATGATCTTGTTATAAGATTGTCAGTAGGGTCACTAATTCCAAGCTGCTGTTATTATGACGGTCTCTAAACAGGATCTTGACGGATGATCCAGATTGGATCCACCTGTGGGACCAAATTATTTTCATAGGGTTTCTGCTCAAGTTTCAGCATATCTGCCTTGAGTAGACATTTTTCTCTCTACCTTTACCTTGATCACTGCTAAGTCTTTCACTGCTACTTCAACTGAGTGCTTCATGAACTGTACTCCATTTTCTCCTTAATAAATACTGCACTGATGCAATTGTTTTTGCTTGCTTGTCCTTTACCTGCACCCTCCTGGCAAACTGGCATTTCTTTGCCACTTGTTTTCCCTATGAATAATAATCTGGTCCCACAGGTGGATCTGATCTGGATCATCCGTCAAGATCCTGTTTAGAGACCATCATAATACCAGCAGCCTGGAATTAGTGACCCTCTCAGCAATCTTATGATGGGATCACAATGGCATTTTGCTAATTTTACTACCAAATAGAGTGATAAAACTTGACAAGATTTGATTGGTGCTGTGACAATAATTGCATGGTATTGTTGCGGACTTATTGTGCTCAGCACTATTTTAAATGGATCCAACCAGCCAAGACATCTAACTGCATTATATGGCAAGAAACTTGACAGTATTTCAACAGCCTCACAGCAAGACTCTGATGACATTACGTTGGCAGTATGGTGGCCTACAGCTGGTTCTGTACAATGCAACCATACTAATTTACCAAATGGTATTTCCTTTTTCTACCTCCCCTTGTGCAGTTCATATTTTCCACTGCAGAATCACCCCTCATTGTTTGCTTACCCACTACTACATTGGGTATTCTACATGTAGTTTGAATAAAAGAAACTATGGCCTCCTGCTTACTAACCTCTAAAAACATGCACACCTGCTGTAAATGACATACTTCCATCACCTCAACTTTACAGCTTTTTAGTGTGATACTTGCAAAGTTACCATATACCTTGTACTGCTGGTAATATATACATCTTGCAAGCATATGGTTGGTTGTTGCCACTTCTGTCATGAACACCTCCTGATTATCTGCAAAGAACTTTTTGGTATTTAGCCAATATATTCCTGCTCCCTGCTGGATTTTAGTCCCCCTTATAAGTGCACTCTGGCTCTTGTCTGTGTGAATTCTGTATTGAATGGTGTAGAAGTTGGCTGATGACCAAGAGAAATCCAGCATACCTTGGTAGAGTTTTCCTAATAGAAATTGGTTGCTTGTTGCACCCAACCCAACTTTGCATTACTTAACCAATTACCCATGCATTGGGGCTGCTTAGCTTCTTAATTCCATGGGCATAGGTGTCTCCGTATGCGCTTTTGTCCTCAGTATTTTACAACTCTTCCTGGCTATCCTCCATGTGCGAACTCATCACATCCATGACAGACTTAAAGGTAATATTTGTGATGAGATTGGGATATGGTAGTGCCTGCAACTTGACTTGTATTCCTATCTCCCAACACATCTGTTCCATAGGAAACTCCCAAAAGGTGACGCAAGGCCCAATATTCTCCACACACAATGCAAGATAGAGTAGAGAATGAATACAGCAGCGGTGAAGTGGGGTCATAGTGACACCCACTGACAGATGTGCTCATTCCCACATTTCCTAATTCCCTATTTCTCTACTACACTTATTTTAGTTTTATCCCATTTATCTTACCTGATCAGTACTATCCCATAAGCTGGTTGACTATCACACCTGCTTACCACATTTGATAAGTTATCCCTCACTTTATGTAAGATTACTAGCAGTAAGTGCTTCTATATTAGGCAGGTACCTGTGCCAGTACCCATGATACATGA
>MCFE01000478.1:0-68398 GCA_002104905.1 Basidiobolus meristosporus CBS 931.73 | reverse complement strand
AACTTTGACCTTCTGCTAGGTAGACCATGGAAACCAGTACTAAGTCTACAACTACCAACTATTCCGATGGGTCAGTATGGTACACCATACAAGGATCCAACCCAGGACTACAGTCAACCTTCTGTGGTGTAACACCCAACAATAAGAGGACACATACTGCTTGCCAGAAGGCACATCTTGTTATGGAAGAAGATGAAGAGCCTGACAATATACATCCCAACATTTGGAGCTGCTCATTAGGTATACAGGAGCAAACAGCTATGGTTCAAACAAAATACAAGACAGTAGAACAGAAGATTAGACCATCACTTACCCCACTGACTGATGGATCTTGACCTGCTGATTACATTAGACCACCAGAAAAAACACCAGATGATATACAACTTACACCTGAGAGACTTAAGCAACTTATCATTGGTGATGGAAACCTAACACCAGAGGAGATACTATTATTCAAGGAGACCTTGAAAAGGCATGATAAGGTCTTCTCATATAATGACAAGGAGATGGGACTCTTAAAGACATTGGTTGAAAAACCCATCAAGATTCATACAGTGCCCCACACACCCTGGTCATTTAAGCCTTACCCACTGCCCAGAGGACTCCAAGCTGATGTGCATGACCTACTTAAGAAGAAGATAGAAGCTGGTATCCTAGAACCTTGCCATGGACCCTATGCTAACAGATGGTTTGTGACCAAAAAGGAGAATGGAAAGCTCCAATTCATTCAAGACATGCAACCTGCAAATGCTGTCACTATCAGAGATGCTGCTATACCTCCATCTATTGATGACTTTGCAGAAAGCTTTAGTGGCCACTCCATCTACTCAATATATGATCTCTACTCAGGATATGACCAGATCCCCCTTGATGAGACATCAAGAGATATGTTTGCACTACAGACACCATTTGGACTGTTAAGGATGACAAGACTCAGTCAAGGGGCTACAAACTCCGTGGCTCAGTTCCAGAGATGCATGGTAAATGTGCTGTATCAGTTTATACCTGAGAAACTTGCTGTCTTTGTGGATGACATAGGCATCAAAGGATCAAAATTCCGGGACACCACTGAAGTTATGCCTGGAGTAAGAAAGTTTGTCTATGACCATATTGCAGACAATGATGCCATATTAGGAGCCATTGAAGAAGCTGGACTCACCATCAGTGGTGAGAAAAGCAGCTTTGGTGTATCAGAGATATCCATTGTTGGACAAAAATGCAACACCTTTGGTCGTTCACCTGGAGACTCCAAGACACAAAAGATATGCAACTGGCCTACCCCCACAAATCTCACACAAGCTCGTGGCTTTGTGGCTGCTTGTGGGTTCTTTAGGATCTGGATCCCAAGATTTTCTGAGATAGCAGAACCAATTTACCAACTACAGAGAAAGAACACCCCATTTATCTGGGGAGAAGAGCAAGAAGAAGCCATGCAATTACTGAAAGAGGCCTTAGTATCTCCACCAGTTCTGAGACCTCTTGACTATCAAAACACTGAATGCCCACCTATTTTGACAGTGGATGCAAGCCCCATAGGAGCTGGAGCACTACTTGGACAAGATGATGAAGATGGCAACCGCTATGCCTGCAGATATGAGAGCTGCCTATTCTCTCCTAGAGAACAAAGATACTCACAGATTAAGAGAGAACTACTAGGAGTTGTGAAGATGCTGAGGAAACTGAAGTCACAACTCTACATGACACATTTTATCCTGGAGACAGATGCCAAGCCACTGATAGGAATGATCAACAAGCCTGACCTACCTGATGATGCCACAAACCGATGGATGGCAAGGCTGAAAATGTTTGACTTTGAGGTCAAACATATCCCTGGCAAGACAAATGTTGTGGCTGATGCACTCTCCAGGAAGGGACCACAATTATTTGAAGACTTGGACCCTCACTTTGATGATATTATTGATGCAGAGATCCAACAGATTGCCATCAAAGACCAAGAGAGAACTACCTGGAGTCTGATCAAGTAATATCTAAGGACACTTAAGAAACCTAGTTGGATAGATATTCAGGAGTTTAGAAAACTCAGGAAGAAGGCACACCACTACTATCTTAAAGATGATCTTCTCTTTAAGCGAGTGAAACCTGGACTTATGCCAAGAAGAGTAGTCACTACCCCTCAAGAGCAACTGAACATCATGACAAGTATCCACCAAGGAGAACCAGGAGGACATAGAGGACAAGAAGCCACATACAATACTACAGCTCAGAGGTACTACTGGGAAAACATGTACTATGATATCCAACACTTTGTTGAGTCATGTGTAGCCTGCCAGAAGAGATCCTCAAAGCGTTATGAAGAACCACTGCATCCTACTTACACAATCTGTCTATGGCAAAAGGTTGGTATTGACCTTGTCCACATGCCAACAGCTGGATCAAAAAAGTACCTGATTGTTGCTAGAGATGACCTTAGTGGATGGGCAGAGGCTCAAGCCTTGCCCAACAACAAGAGCCATACCATATGGAGATTTATACTTGAAGACATCATCTGCAGATTTGGCTGCATCCAACAGTTTGTTGCTGACAGAGGAGAGATGACATCCCAAATGATCCAGGAGTTGTGCTCAAAGTACAAGATACACATTGCTTTTACAACAGCTTACCACCCTCAAGCCAATGGTATGATAGAGAGAGGACATGGATCATTGGTGAACTCTCTTGTTAAGACCTGTGAGAATAACACAACACTGTGGCCACAGCAATTACATCTAGCACTCTGGGCAGATAGAATTACTACTAAGAGGACAACTGGATTATTGCCATTCAAGCTACTCTATGGACATAACTGCATACTACTAGTTGAGTTAAACACAGTCACTTGGAACTCATTGAATTGGAGATCCAATATGCAGACTGAAGACCTCCTTGCAACTTGCATACAGCAACTTGATCACCATGACTTGAATATCAGCAGAGCTGCTGAACAACTTAAGGATACATGACTAAAGAACAAGGTGCCCTTTGACAAATCACACCCAACAAGACCAAAACCACTATCACTAGGAGACCCAGTATTACCCTATGATTCTACCTTGGACAAGCAATGGAGTTGGAAGTTTGACAACAAATGGACTGGCCTCTACCTCATTTCCAAAGTGATTGGAAATGGAAGTTATTACATATCTGAGCTTGACAACACCCAGTTGAGAGCACCAGTTGCTGGAAATTGACTTAAGTTATTCAAGCATAGGAATTTTGCACATCAAGATTAGTTTGCTTTGACCCAAGTTCAAAGCTGAGAGGGGGGTGGATGTAGTGGGGTGACAGTGACATCCACTGACAGATGTGCTCATTCCCTTATTTTCTACTTCCCTATATCTCTACTACACTTATTTTAGTGTTATCCCATTTGTCTTACCCAATCAGTACTATCCCATAAGCCAGTTGACTATCACACCTGCTTACCTTATTGCATAAGTTACCCCTCACTTTATGTAAGATTACTAGCTATAAGTACTTCTATATTAGGCAAGTACCCGCGCCAGTACCCGTGACACATGATCAGCCCGTGTCACCATCCCTACCATATCCATACCATATATGGTATCCCCATGTTACACAGGTTTCAGAATACTGATTCCTGATTGGTTGGATGTGCTGTGCCTCTTAGAACCTTCCGGCACCTACTTAGAACATTCTTAGGTCATTCTGATGTCATTAAGATTTCTATTGATCTCTGGAACCTTCTGGAACACCATGATTAGTAATCACTTAGCCAGTGAGAAAAGTATATAAGGGAGGCTATCCCTCAACAATAAATCATCATCCCTTTTATCAATATACCGACTTGTTGATTAGTGTGATCACTGCTACCTGCTGCTACCTGAACTTCCAACCCCAGACCACAGGACACTCCCAGGAAACCGCGCTGACAGCCAACTGACCTTGGAGGCACTACTTGTGAGGAATACTCAGAGTAGGTATCTTTTATTATATTTGATTCTTTCCCAAGTTTGTTCTTGTACAGGCAAAGATACTTTTCTGTCTTTGTAACTATTGACCAAAGCTGCATTCTTATCAAGTCCCTGCTGGTGGAGTTTACAGTTGTTTTGACTTTGGAAGCTTTAGTACATTGTCATCTCAAAGGACGCTGAACCCAGCACATACTTTTGTTAAGATGCCAACTAAGTTGGGGATTGTAGCTCAATAGTTTTTGCTTGACAAGCTTGTGGCTTTATTCCCCTTCACATTAGATTAGAGACAGAACCCAAGTATTCCTAGCAAGCTTTTGTCAGAAGTTATTGCACCCAGTGAACACCCAACACACAAAACACTTGAGAAGTGTTGGACGTATCTCTCCCTTGGACTTATACACCACCACATCATGAAAAGATTGTTGCCAACAGTTCAACAGCTCATAATACCTTGCCAGCTGAAGGAGCCCCCTCAGCAAACATACCAGCCAAGTACCTAGAGTTTGCCCATGTCTTTGACAAGAAGAAAGCAGAACTCCTCCCTGACCATTGGCCTTATGACTGCCCTATTGACCTTGAAGATGGAAAAGTCCCTCCATTTGGCCCAATATACAACCTCTCCCAGCTGGAGTTGAAAGAACTCCATGGTTATATTGAAGAAAACCTCCAGAAGGGTTTTATTCAGCACTCCAAATCACCTGCTGGAGCCCCAACCCTCTTTGTCAAGAAGAAGGATAGCACCCTCAGAATGTGTGTGGACTACTGTGCTTTGAATAAGATCACAGTCAAGAACCACTACCCCCTGCCCCTGATCAACACACTGTTGAATCAGCTATCTGCTGCCCAAGTCTTCACCAAGATTGACTTGAGAGGAGCTTACAACCTTGTCAGAATCAAGCCCAGTGATGAATGGAAAACTGCCCTTTGCACAAGATATGGCCACTTTGAGTACAAAGTAATGCCATTTGTCCTCACCAATGCCCCTGCTGTGTTTCAACACCTCATGAATGACATATTCTGTGAATACCTTGACCAGTTTGTGGTAATCTACCTTGATGATATTCTCATATACTCCAAGAACCAGGATGAATATGATGAACATGTCAAGAAAGTATTGAGAAAACTAGACTCTGCCAGTCTCTATGCCAAGCTAGAGAAGTGTGAATTTGACCAGAGAGAAGTGGAATTTCTTGGTTATCTCATCAGCCCTGAGGGAACAAGAATGGACCCAAAGAAAGTTGACTCAGTCCAATCCTGGAAAACTCCAAGCTCAGTCAAGGAAGTACAATCCTTCCTGGGATTTGCCAACTTCTATTGCAGGTTCATAGCCAACTACTCCAAGATAGTCACCCCTCTGACAAAGCTTACCCAGAAGAACACACCTTTTGGCTGGAATGAGGAGCAATCCAGCCCATTCAACCAACTCAAGAAATCTTTCCTGAAGACCCCCCTGCTTGCCCACCCTGACCTTGAGAAGCAGTTCATAGTGGAGACTGATGCTTCTTATTTTGCCCTTGGTGCCATACTCTCCTAGTGTGTTGCGGACAATGTGTTGTACCCCATTGCATTCTACTCTTGGAAGTTTTCCCCTGCAGAGATCAACTATGATATCTATGATAAGGAGTTGCTTGCCATCATTGTAGCCTTTGAGCAATGGAGACACTACCTGGATGGTGCAAAACACAAAATCAAAGTCTTCTGTGACCAAAAGAACCTTGAGTACTTTGCAACTTCCAAAGTACTAAACCGGAGACAAGCCAGATGGTCACTCATCCTGACCAGCTTTGACTTTACTATCACCTATAGACCTGGTGCAAAGCAAGGAAAGCCTGATGCCCTGTCCAGAAAAAAGGAATATGCCCTGGAAGAGGGAGAAGATGCCTGTTGGCAAATGGAACACCAATTGCTGAGCAAGAAACATTTTGAGATTCTTGCCCACCAGTCCTCAAGTCTTGTTGTCCCTTCATTCCTAGTAAGGATATCAGAATCCCAAGCCTCTGATTTGACTTCTAGCACCATCAAGAAATATCTGGAATCCCCAGCTGGGCCCCCTCCCAAGTTCCCAGACATCCAGAACCTGCATTTGATAAACAACCTCATCTACCACCAGCAGCAGCTTTATGTCCCAGAGCTTGCCACCCAGCTAGACATCATTAAGTCTTGGCATGATTCAATGGCTGCAGGCCACATTGGTACTGCCAAAACCTTGAATGCTATCAAAAGAGATTTCTGGTGGCCTAGAATGATAACTCTCATCAAACAGTACATTCTGACATGTGATATTTGCAACCATGCAAAACCAGCCTGACACCAGCCCTATGGACTTCTTCAGCCCTTGCCTATCCCAGAACACCAATGGAGATCAATATCTATGGACTTCATAACTGACCTCCCTGAGTCATGTGGCTTCAATGCTATACTTGTAGTGGCTGACTGGCTGACCAAGATGGCTCACTTTATCCCTTGCTGTAAGAACACTGATGCAAAAGAAACTGCCGCATTAGTCCTGAAGAATATTTTCCACCTTCATGGTATCCCCAGTGATATTGTGTCATATAGAGGCCCACAGTTTGTGTCCAAGTTTTGGAAACACTTCACGCAATACCTTGGTGTTCAAGGCAAGCTCTCTACTGCCTTTCATCCACAGTCTGATGGCCAGACTGAAAGAATCAACCAGATTCTAGAGCAATACCTCCGGTGCTATATCAATCACCAGCAAGACAATTGGATTGATCTACTCCCTGTTGCTGAGTTTGCCTACAACAACTGAAGCAATAGTGCAACCGGTTTTACACCATTCTATGCAAACTATGGATTCTGCCCTCAGTTTGATATCCAGATTCCAACAAACCCAATGAGCCCACATGCACCTGAACATGCCCAAGCAATCCAGGATATCCAGAATACCCTCAAGGAAGAACTATCCTTAGCTCAGGAAAGCTACAAGAAATTTGCCAATCTAAAATGGCACCCCAGCCCTGATCTTAATGAAGAAGATTCTGTATGGTTGCTCAGAAGAAACATCAGCACCAACCGCCCTTGTGACAAGTTGGATTTCAAGAAACTTGGTCCCTTCGAGATCAAGAAGAAGCTTAGCCCTATAGTATATCAGCTACAGTTACCAGCAAGTATGAAAATCCATGATACTTTCCATGTGTCCCTCCTGGAGCCGCATTGTAGGAACACCTTGCCAAACCAGCAAGAAGCAAAGCCCCAAGCCATCCAGGTTGACCAACATCAAGAATTTGAAGTTTAACACATTCTAGACTCCAAGTATATCTGGTCAAAGCTGTACTACTTAGTAGACTGGATTGGTTATGGTCCAAGTGACCAAACATGGGAACCAGCTACCCATCTCACTAATTGTCAAGAACTAGTTACCCAGTTTTACTAGCAATATCCTGCAAAACCTGCCCCAAAGGGAAACAGAGCTTTGCCTGGAAGAGGAGAATAGTGTCATGATCACATGACAACCATGAACACCCATGCCATGTTTCAGCTTCCTAGCTCAATTTCTAAGTGATTCCTTCTGGAACCTTCTACCACCTTCCAGAAAGTTCCTGAACATTTAAAACCCTTGTTACACAATGGAACATTCCATGGAAGTTTCCCATCATATTTTTCATAGTCCAGTATCATATATGGAAATACCAGGTCACATGATTTAGTCACATGATTGGGTGACCCAATCCATTTCCCCATCCTGTCTCAGTGCCTTGCCTTCTATATTATTATCTCCAGCGCATTGCTGTGCCTCACCCCACAACCCCATTAGTATTAGCCAATATCTCTCAGCATCAGTATAACCAAAAAGTATATAAAGTCCTATTCCCCCTTAGTATTCCTCAGTCTGTTAAACACAGGTCTTGAATAAACAGCCTTGCCTTGGAAATCTGCCTTGCCTTGTTGATCCACACCTAAGTCCTTTCCTGCTCCTGCCTTGCCTAGCCCTACTCTCCTGCTTTGTGTCCATTCATAACAGCTGTCCTCCATGTGCCAACTCATTACATCCATGGCAGACTTGAAGGTAATATTGTTGATGAGATTAGGATATTGTAGTACCTGCAACTTGACTTGTCTTCCTATCTCCCCACACATCCACTCCATAGGAAACTCCCAAAAGGTGAAGTAAGGTCCAATATTCTCCACACACCATGCAAGATGGAGTAGAGAATGGATACAGTAGCAGCAGATATCCACATTCTCAGCTTTATGTTTGTGGTATAGCCACTCAAATCCCATCACAAACTCCTCACACAACAGCTGCAGATGCGTCAAGTTGGCATTGGTGATCTGCTTTTGGATAAATATTCATACAATGTCCACATATGACTCCCAATGCTTCCAATATACTCTTGGTAGGAATGGCTTCAGAACACCACTTGAATAAATACATATCCAGTTCATCCAGTCTTTGCATTTGTATTGTTGCATATGCTTATGAATATTAAGTGGAGCCTGTGAGAAGTACTTAGAGTAGCAGATACTCTGCAATATCTAGCCAATTCTTTCAAATTTCTCCAGTATCTCATAGGGCTCATTTAGCTTGAAATGCCCCATGTACAACTTGGTCATATGTATAGGGATATTGTTCAAAAGCAAAAGCACTGCTCCCAGTGGAAAGCTTTTGCTCCAACATATACACTCTATCTTAAGTATCTCTGGTTTCCAATTGATTCCATATTCTGGCCAATTGCTAATAGCTTGCCAACTTTGCTGCAATTGCATGCTTACTTCTGTATTTTCTCTCTGTGGAGAGATGATGTTCTTAGTGCTGGTGCTTGGGTAATAATAATGTGTGTGAGTTATGGATTTAATCCCCTGGATCTCACACATTTGAGAGCAATACTGTCCATTGTGCCTGGAAAAACCTGCTATCTTGCTGATGGCTGGGGTATCTCCAATGCAGATAATAATATGTGCTTTTACATGATAGCAATTTACTGTTATCCCACTGGAAAGCATACAAAATTCATCCAGCAATGGATGCAGGTAGCTATCCAGGTTGGATGGTGATATAGGCCCATATACTAGTGAGACTACCATCAGATCATTGCTCTGATACCGTAAGATGGGTGGCAGATTCAGATTGATGAGAATCAGTGGCCAGCAGGATTTGCTGGTAGAGTACTTGTTTAATGAGAATCCATCAAGTGCTAAAGCAAAGGTGTGGTCATACATACCTTCAGAGTAGCCCTTGCCTCTTAGCTGTTTGTAATGCTTGCCATCAAATGTATTGGATATGTTTGCACTTGATTAATACTTAGTGCAGTACTGTATAGCTTTGCAATATTTGTTGGACTGCATCAGCTTCCACAGATGGGGTATGACTGGAATATATCCAGAGTGTCAACAATGTTTTCCCTCAATGGTGGTGGATTCCTGACAATTTGGACATGTTGCAATGATAGCATTTTTGGATGTGAATGCCATGCAACTGTTAACACATGCTGGAATCAGGACAGTCTCTGGATCATATGTTGCCAGCCGCATGAAAGTTGTCCACTTGTACCATGTACATGGTATGTTGCATCCTGGTATGATTTTGGCAAGAAGTAGTAATAAATCTTCAAAGCCCTCATTACTAATATTAGTGGAAACATGTCACTTCACTAGCCACAACATTACATCATTCACCAGTAGATGGACTACTGGGCTCACTTGGCTCCATAAAGTATCCATGGCATTTGTTTCAACAGGTGTTGTCTCATTGCATATAGGGATTTGACCAGGCTCATACATGATACTGTTGTTAGGGGAGATAGGCTCAAAATCCATCAGTGAACCTTCTGTGTCTGAGCTGTCACTCTGCATGCCATATTCAGAAGGCTGAGGTGAGCCTAAAGGTGTCACAAACTCACCTGACTCAGTTTGCGCAAGGTGGCAAAGACAGCCAGGTGCCAATATAGAAGCATCAACTGGCTGGTGTAGTGGGGTCAAAGTGACACCCACTGATATATGTGCTCATTCCTATATTTTCTACTTCACTATTTCTCTACTACTCTTATTTTAGTTTTATTGCATTTATCTCACCTGATCAGTATTATTCCATAAGCAGGTTGACTATTACACCTGCTTACCTTGTTGCATAAGTTATCCCCCACTTTATGTAAGATTACTAGCAGTAAGTGCTTCTATATTAGGCAAGTACCCATGCCAGTACCTGTGACACATGATCAGCCCGTGTCACCATCCCTACTATTTCCATACCATATATGGTATCCCTATGTCACACAGGCTTTGGAGTACTGATTACTGGTTGGTGGGATGTGCTTTGCCTCTTAGAACCTTCTGGCACCTACTTAGAACATTCTTAGGTCATTGCAATGTCATTAAGATTTCTATTGATATCTGGAACCTTCTAGGACACCATGATTAGTATTCACTTAGCCAGTAAGAAAAGTATATAAGGGAGGCTAACCCTCTACAATAAATCATCATCCATTTATCAATATACCAACTTGTTGATTAGTGTGATCACTGCTACCTGCTGCTACCTGAACTTCCAACCCCAGACCACTGGACACTCCCAGGAAACCATGCTGACAGCCAACTGACCTTGGAGGCACTACTTGTGAGGAATACTCAGAGTATGTATCTTTTATTATATTTGATTCTTTCCCAAGTTTGTTCTTGTACAGGCAAAGATACTTTTCTGTCTTTGTAACTATTGACCACAGCTGCATTCTTATCAAGTTCCTGCTTGTGGAGTTTACAGTTGTTTTAACTTTGGAAGCTTTAGTACATTGTCATCTCAAATGATGCTGAACCCACCACATACTTTTGTTAAGATGCCAACTAAGTTTGGGATTGTAGCTCAATAGTTTTCCCTTGACAAGCTTGTGGCTTTATTCCCCTTCACATTAGATTAGAGACAGAACCCTAGTATTCCTAGCAAGATTTTGCCAGAGGTTATTGCACCCAGTGAACACCCCACGCACAAAACACTTGAGAAGTGTTGGATGTATCTCTCCCTTGGACTTATACACCACCACACCGGCAACATAATGTTAGTACAGTAGTGACTAATGAATGGTCAAATATGACTTGGGTAGCAAAGCACTGGCAATGATCCTTGTATTAGTTTCTAAGCTGTCTGCGTGCTTCATGGCTGAGAGTCTTGTCAGAATAGCCACATGGTCTTTTTTCTCTTTTCTTACAGTGTTGAGTCAAAGTAATCTTGTCCATGAGGCAAACAGTTTGACCTTGAACAATGTAACGCTATTATATCACTTTTTGGTCAATGCTCATGTGAACTTAAGACAGTCTTGTATTTGAGACATCGCACCTATATGAATGTAAGATTCAATGATGACCTGTCATAGTAAGCATTATAAATAAAGTTGTGGCACCACATACATGTGTACATATATCACTATATCCCCTTTGGTTTGACTCACTCCCATATATGTGCTGCCAAAAAATAAAGCAAATTTGTCTGGTTCTCAAACAAACCCCATTGCTGATGGCAACAGAAGAACTGTTGGACAACAGCTTGCTTTGACATTCAGTGCAACAAGCAGGTCTACACCCAAAAAAGGTCCTGTGGACAGTGTGCCCATTGAAGATAATAATGTAGACTCCTCTGGCTCTAAGTCATGTAGACAATTGAGAACCTCTGTGGAGCCACCATCTGACTGTTATGCTCAGGCAGATGAGAATTTAGCAAATGCTGTACCCTCAGTTGAAGATCAGCAAGTGGCCATGATAACATCACCACCCATATTAGCAAGTATGTTGTCAGCTCATACCAAAGCATTAATGAAGCAATTAGGGGCAGTGGCTGATAGGATAGATGCAAAGGCCCAAAGAAATCAGGAAATAGTCCAGAAACAGGATGAGCAGACAATATGTATAGAGCAATCAATATCTTGGGTAGAGAAAGCAGTATCTTTTCTGCAAAGAAGAAACTCAAGTAGCTCAATGTCTCAGCCATGAATTGAGCCATATCCCAATGTAACAGCAGAGGAACACTATACAGTCTTTGAAGCACAACAACAGTGCCCAAAGATAAAGCCCATAGAAAAACCTACCACAGCATGGGAGGGAGACAATGTGGTGTTTATACCAAAGCCTAAAAATCAAAAGATATTTAAGATCTGTGAAGCCCTTGAGTACAATAATGAAGAGTGGGCTAATAAACAAGAGGCCATTGGAAGTCTAGCACTCCATCACCTTAAGGCTGGCATACCATGGGACCATCAGGAACTCAAGGCCAAGCAGAATGCACTTGACTTGTTCCATGAGCATTATCCTGGATTCAAACAGGCAAACAGATTTTGAGCCAGCATTGGTATGCTAAGAAAGTATCTTAAGAATAGCAGAAACCATCAAAGGCAGAAGAACAAGGTGCCATGGCTAAAAACCAGCAGCTTCCTCAAGAGCCCATTACAAGCAGGGCCAAAAGCTTCAGACAAGTGTCAAAGAGATGTCAGGTAGCTGGAAGAGTGCCAATAGGGAATGCAGGCAGACATGGATCCACCAGCACAACATTTATCAAGGAAAAAGCAAAGTACCACTTAAGAAGCACCCAGTCAAAGTAGCAGTGAAGGACCTGGCAGTGATAAAAAACCTGCCGCTTTTGCAGGAGCCTGTCACAACTACAGTTGAGAGCTCAAAACAAGCAGAAAAGAAACATCAGGTTGCCAGAAGAGTGCCAGCAAGGGACAAGCAGGCCAAAACAGATGCGTCAGAGCAGAATTTATCCAGGAGAAGATGTAGTTCTTTACACAAAGCACTCAGACAAAGTAGCAGTGAAAGACCTGGCAGTGATAAAGGAAAAGGTAAAGGGAAAAATGTCTGCTCAAGCCAGAGACAGGAAGGCATGCAAAACTAACTGCAGTTCTTGCCAATTAACACCGCAAGCAAGGAACAAACTGAATCCCATCATAGCCAAGAAGAATTGCCAACAAGAAAACAGCTGTTTTCACAGGAGTTGGAAGCGCCGCCAGTTGAGCTACACTCCAGCAAGGTAGATGAGTTTGCTGAAAAAGGCAATTTGTCTACCACAGCCTCCACAGCCTCCATTGTTGACATAGTGGAGATCCCACTGACAGACAAGGCTACAACGTCAAGAGCTCAAAAGACTATCATAATACCTTCAGTGGAGTTTTAGAACATTAATAGGCACACCAAGATGTTGCCGTACTTCTTCAAAGCAGTGCTCAAGAAAAAGCACTGGAATATTGCAAGGATTTATTGCAAAGACTGGCAGACAAGGAGCTAGACCTTGCAGTGCCAGCTGAAGACCAGGATGTGTGGGAACCAGTGAATGAACAGTGGCATAAAGCCAATGGGTTCCCGCTAAAGTTGTGGAACCAGAGCATTACAGCAGAAATACTTTTTGAGTGGTGGATTTTAATGGAGTTACTTGTTGAGTGTGGGGTTGGGCTTAATGTTAGTGCAGGGTATAGAGACTTGCATTGACCAATACAACTGGCAATTGAGGTACAACTGAAGTTTCAATGGAAATATATCAATTTGTATGCATGAAAAGTAACAGAAATGGTTGAGTCCGGAAGTAAGGAGTGTGAAAAAGAGGCAATAGCCAATCAATTCACACAAACATTGTGGTGGTGTATAGGTCCAAGGGAGATATACGTCCAGCACTTCTCAAGTGTTTTGTGCGTGGGGTGTTCACTGGGAGCAATAACCTCTGGCAAAAGCTTGCTAGGTATACAAGGGTTCTGTCTCTAATCTAATGTGAAGGGGAATAAAGCCACAAGCTTGTCAAGGGAAAACTATTGAGCTACAATCCCAAACTTAGTTGGCATCTTAAGAAAAGTATGTGGTGGGCTCAGCATCATTTGAGATCACAATGTACTAAAGCTTCCAAAGTTAAAACAACTGTAAACTCCACAAGTAGGAACTTGATAAGAATGCAGCTGTGGTCAATAGTTACAAAGACAGAAAAGTATCTTTGCCTGTACAAGAACAAACTTGGGAAAGAATCAAATATAATATTTTGACAGGATCATCTCAATAATTTTTTATAGGGTTGGTTGATCAGACTTTTCATTTCTTCTCCTGGCTGCATCTTTGTAGTAAAGAATCTTTGTCTAAGATACATTTTCTTAGCAGCTGAACATGACCAGTTGGTGTCTTCTAATGCCTTCCAGACATTTGTTGCTGTTTTTGCTCTTGAGCATTGAACTAGCAACTTGTCTTTAACATTAAGGCAAATGCACTTAAAGGCACTTTGTTCTTTCTTCTGGTACTTAAAGGCTTCCTCTCCCACATTAGTAGGAGGGCATTCTGTTGTGTTGTATTATGATTAGTTTGGGGCTTGTTCTACAATGTAGAGGCTAATCAACAATATACAACAACTTCAAGTATGCTAATACAGAAATAGTTTATTGGGAGCTTGATATACCAATTGAAGATATAACTTTCACTAATTTCTTCAATCTGAGGCTCAAAATATACTACAGGCAGTGTTTATCACTTCTACAGCAGTGTTCTGACCTTCTGTCAGCTAATGGGCTTATTTACTTTTATAGTGGCTTCTCCTTATTTGGAAGTCACCTTCCTTTCTGAGAAAATGTTTCCTAATATGGAAATTCTGACCTCCCCTCTAACCTCAAGGGGTGTGTTGTAGAAGTCTCTAAAGTGGACTTTAGACCTAGAGGGGTGTCTAAAGGGGTGATTTTAGAGTAAAGGGGTTTCTTAAAGAGGTCTCTAAAGGGGTCTTTAGACTTAAAGGGGTGCCTAAAGGGGTGTCTTTAGAGTAAAGGGGTTTCTTAGAGGGAACTTTTCCAACAGAAAAGTGGTAGTTTCTTGTAGAACTTAGATTGGATTCTTGTGAGCTTTGCAGTCTCTTTACTAATGTAGTACCAATCAAAGTCAGAATACTCAACAGTGCAAGTGATGCAGGGGAAGTCTTATAACCTTTAAACTTGTAATTGTAGCGTGGAGATTCTGGAAAGAGAGGCTCTCCCTTTATTTTTCAGCTGGGGAAGTCATATATATGAAAATTCTGAAGGATCAAAGTTTTTGGGTGATTGCAC
Source organism: Basidiobolus meristosporus CBS 931.73 (assembly GCA_002104905.1). Taxonomy (NCBI): domain Eukaryota; kingdom Fungi; phylum Basidiobolomycota; class Basidiobolomycetes; order Basidiobolales; family Basidiobolaceae; genus Basidiobolus; species Basidiobolus meristosporus. Next base: position 53,460 of record MCFE01000478.1, on the reverse strand, counting down.
AAGCAATACATGTGATACAAAGCTAAAATTGTGCAGTGGCACAGATCGGACATAGGCGCAGCACCTGTGAGAATATCACATGATATGATTGGCTGGTTCAGAAGTTACATGTGATCAAAGTCACTATAGTAATCCTAGCAATAAGGCATAGTATATATAATAATTGGACTCTTTTGGTCATAACTCCTTAAGTACTGCTTCAGATGAGCTGCAATTTGAAACATGTGTTGGCTACTACATGTTCTGTATGACATAATATTCTTGGGTGGATTGCTTGTCAGGGTCTGGAGCATTTGTCCTTCAAAGTTGGAAATTCTTGATCTTTCACTTGTGTGTTACAATAGCAAAAAGCAAAATAAAGAAATGAGTGCAATATTGGTTTAGAGATATTGTAGTAATGGAATACTTTCCATTACCACAATCCTTCTCCCATGGCAATATTGCAAAGGCCTCTTTCTTGTAGCAGCATCTTCATCTTCACCTTCCACACTGTTATAAAAATTTGTAATTCCACCTAAATATTTACCTAACTTAGTCACTTAGATCATTATCCTCAAATCCTAGAGAGTACTGTCCAAATTCTTTGTTGGGAATTACTTAGAATATTTTTACCAAAATACTTGGTACCAACAACATGAAAATTCTGAAAGGTGTCCAAACAGCCCCAAACTTTGCACACAAGTTCTTGGGGCCTTCCTTAACCCACTCTACGTGTCTGTAATGCCAAGACAGTGTAAAAATATAAATACTACTTTTACATGGTCTTGCCATAACTAACATGTAGAAAGTTGTAAGAGTCTTGAAGATACTGGAAGTGATTTGGGAGGACAAGTAGATTATGTGGCTTTCACTTAATGATTTATTGAATGTAAAAGTAGTATTTATACTTTTACATGGCCTTAGCATAAAAAACATCAGGAATAGGTTAAGGAAGATCCCAAGAACATGTGTGCAGAGTTTAAGACTGTTTGAACAACTTTGAGAATTTTCATGTTCTGGGTACCTGGTATTTTGGTGAAAATATTTGAAGTATATCCAACAAATAATTTGGTCAGTATTCTCTAGGATTTGAAGGTAATGATCTAAGTGACTAAGTCAGGTGAAAATCATGGTGGAATTATGAATTTTACAACACAGATGACCACTCAATAGTTACAACACCATCTTCATCAGTTGTTTGTACACCATCTGATTCCATCTGTTTAAGCAACAGAGTACTTCAGGTAATCAGATTTTCCATTCATTCTCCTGGGAGCATCTATCTAGTAATGCATTCTTGTCCAAGCTACATTTTCTTAGTGACTGAACATGTCTGGTATGTGTCTGCTGATGCCTTCTAGGCATTCTTTGCCATTTTTGCACTTGGGCATTGAATTAGCAATTTGTCTTTAAAATTGAGGCAAATGCAGTTGAAAGCACTCTGTTCTTTCTGTTGGTACTTGAAGGCTTCTTCTCCTATGCCTCTAGGATAGCATTCATCTCCAACAACAGTCTCCCAAAGGCCTCTTTTCTGTAACAGTATCTTCACCTTCCAGACTTGGTTGTTAGATCCAGCCAACTTTTCAGCAAAAGGGGGAAAGTACCAGTAATTACAGGAATAGACATTACAGCAAGTGATTGCTTGGGGCTCATAACCTGTTGTATCAGGTTTGGAGATATTGGAAGGGATTAGGAGAACAAGTAGATTATGTGGTTTTCACTTGATCATTTATTGAATGCAAAAGTAGTACTTATACTTTTGCATAGTCTTGGCAATACAAGTACAGGAGTGTGCTTAGGAAGATATCAATGACATGTGTGCAAAGGTTGGGGATGTTTGGTCAACTTTGAGAAGTTCATGCTTTGGGTACTGGATAGTTTGGCAACAATACTCAAAGTGGGTCCCCACATGGAATTTGGTCAGAATTCTCCAAGACTTGCAGGTAATAATCCAAGTGACTAAGTTAGGTGAATATTCAGGTGAAATGACAAATTTTCACAACAATTACAATATTTACAACACTTTGGACCTTCCTAAACATATGGGAAAGGACTGTTTGGCCAAGACCTTGTAAACATATATGCACTGCTTCTGCACTCAAAAAGTTAGTACATGAAAGCCACCCAGCCCAACTACTTTCAATCTCTTACCCTACAACATGAACCCTGACCCCAACCCTTGGAGAGTTGTGAGCATGCTGCAAGTTGGATTTTTTCAGATATTGTGATGGAGTCCACCAAAAGTTTCCAAGGGTTATTGGTCAATTGAGTTCAAAGGAAGCAACCGCACTTGGTGTATGTATGTTGAACACCAGTTTTGTCATGGAATACCAAACCTATGCTTGGAGAGTGCTGAAGCCCAGATCCACCAACCAATCATCCCTGGGTAGGTCGGTGAAGTATTAATGGAAGTGTTGATGGATGTTATCTTAACCGGGGCTTATAGACAGATCAGCAAGTGGAAATGCCTGAAGCAAGCAAAGCGACCGACCCAAATCAAGTTAGTGTAAGAGTCCATTGGTGCGCTTTGGTAGTAGGGCCAATTCGGCGGAGACCCAATTCATGAGCACCGATCAGTTTCCGAAAGGCTGCGGCGAATCAGAGGGATTGATTATCGGTGCCAGCCAATGAGATGGACGTGGGGAAGTTGGATGTGAAAGAAGTCGAGCGAAATTTTTGGCGAACCCGCAGCATGTCGGATGGGGGGATCTGATTGGGCCCGGCGTTAATTTGAGACAATATAATAAAAGGTTTGCGCTCCTGGTGATTAGCACCTAACCGTTGTCAACATGCCTCGCCAATCTAGACGCTCCGCCGCTCCTCGCACTCAAACCCGTTCAGCTTCTACTGTTGCTGCTCCTCCCCCACAACGTGCTGCCCCAGCTCCCGCTCCGGTTCAACATGCTCCTCCTCCTCAGCCCGCGGCCATGACTGCTGCCCCCGCTGCCGCTATGGCTCCAGCTCAACCCCAACAACCAGGTCTTTTCGCTCAAATGGCCTCTACCGCTGCTGGCGTTGCCGTTGGTTCCGCCGTTGGCCACGCCGTTGGTCACGGTATGACCAGCCTTTTCAGTGGAAGCGGAGGCTCTGAGGAAGCCGTCCCTCAAGCTGCTCCCCAACCCGCACCCGCTGCTCCTCAGTATGAGGCCTCCCCCTTCCAGGCCCCCGCCAGCCACAGCTGCGATGCCGACCTCAAGGCCTTCACCAACTGCATGGAATCCAACAACAACGATTTCTCCGCCTGCCAATTCTACATGGACATGTTGAAACAATGCCAATCTTTCGCCGCCAGCCGAGTTTAACTTAAGCATAGACGTGGTAGATAGAACACATAATATTGCATGACACACTCACCCGTCACCCCTCACCCACCCCATACCCTCATTCCAACCACCCATTGAAATAAATCCAAGTGTTTGAATCAAGATGGCTGTTGATTTCTATCGGAGTGGAGAAAAAAGAAAATTTCCCCGGCCCTCGTAGGTCACGTGAAAGGGGTGGCTCGTCGATATGGGTCAGCATCCCTCTGACGGATATTCCCATCAAATCTCCAGCGGATGTCCAGAAACACGCGTTCCCCTAGGACCGCCACACCGGTGGACAACCCGAGACCCTCGAAGAGCGAGCAAGTCGAGCCCACACGAAAACTATGCGTGGAGCGGCATTCCCACCTCTACTTCACGAAAGACGAGCTGACGAACAACCCTTCGTCGCGGGACAATGTTCCGGTAAGAAAGGAGATCAAGACGAGGGTTCACTGTTGCAACTTCATCACGCACAGCGGGAAGCTGCTTGGCTTGTATCCTTATTTGAGACCACCGCGGAGGCGGGACGGGGAGTGGGGGAGGTTCGAAACCAGAGTGGGCGTTTTCCTTAACCTTGTCTCCCCTTTAGCCCACAACGCACGTTGAGCACAGCGCAGCTTCTGTATCACCGGTTCTATCTGTTCTACTCGCTGAACGATTTTTCCCCCATGGTAAACGGTCCCCTTCTCGTTGCCGAAGTTTGGGCCTTTCGCTGAACCCCTCGTTCTTGCCCCCTTTAGACGGTCTCGATCGCGTGCTTGTTCGTCGCCTGCAAAATCGAGGAGACGTTCAAGAAACTCTCGGACATTTTGGCCGCCACCTACGAGGCAGCCCACCCGGGAAAACATATGAACCTCGACAGCCCAGTAAGTCCCCTTGGCCCACCTCCTCTCCTCCCCACCCCACACCCACTGACGTCCTAGCGAAATCATCAGGAGGCTGAGGAGAAGAGAAAACGAATCATCTCTTACGAACGGCTGATCATTGAGACGCTGTGTTTCGATTTTAGAGTACAGCACCCATTCAAATACATCATCAAATTCGTGAGGAAGCTCAACGGTAACCCCCCCCCCCAACAAACCTGACATCGAGTGACTGAGGATTGACCCGGGAAACCCCGTCTTATTTAGGTGACAAAAAGCTCGCTCAGAAAGCGTGGAGCATCACGGTGGAAAGGTTGGTGGTGCCTCGTCGCCGTACTCACAGGGAACCTCACAGGGAACCTAACCAGATGAATTGATTTAGTTACAAAACGCAACTGGGTTTGCAATACCCCCCACATATCGTGGCAGCGGGGGCCATTCACCTAGCAGTTCTACTCTCCCGTGGGAGATTCCGGGTGCCAGCCACGCTGGATGGCAAACCGTGGTACAAAGCGCTGTCGTGTCGACTAGAAATGATCGAAGGTAAGATCCCTACCAACCGAACCGATCCAGGCAGCAGCAATGCAGCCACTAACCCAACCTATTCAAGACGTGTGCTCGCAGCTACTGGACTTTTACATCACCCAGACCGACCCGAAGGACGAGAAATTACCCGAGTTCACTCAAGTCAAGATCGAACTCAACGAAAAAGCCAAAAAACGGGGCCACCCAGGTAACGTTTCATACACCCCTGTGCCGCCATTACCCATACTGATAGAGTTCGCGTTGCACTCACAAGACGAACCAACGAATGGTCAAGGTAAGAAAAAGATCCCCATCACTGGGTCTACTGTTCTCCCACGGATACTAACCCTATCTCTCACTTTACTCCATCAGAATCCACCCGTCGCAGGCTGGACATCTCGAGCACTCAGGACACCTCCACGGTTAGGTATATATTTAGTTGAACATGCACCACTCCATCAATAAATCCACTTGAAAGTGAAATATCCAATGTCGCTTAATGTCGCTCATAACCAATTCCACCTACCCATTGCCAACTAATAAGAAGGCCCGACCCTGCTGGTTGTGTTCGTAAGTTTGGTATGGTGCAGACATTTTTGGATACACTTGGTGTCCACAATATGGCTTATGTAGGGTTGGAAAGCCCACGAGATTCCAATGGTATGCAACAACTTGGAAATTCGGAAAGGGTAGCATACTATCCAGTTTCCAACATTCAATAGATACACATGGCGATATCTGAAAGTTCACCGTGTACCATTGAATACAGAATCATCTTATCAAAGCCCTCGCTCTTAAGCCAATTTGCCACGTCAGTTCAAAACTTCGCTGTTGATTCCCTTATGGGTGGTGTCTCTGATGAGATTGTCAAGAGTCGTTGTCTTTTCAACAAGTGCGCCGAGGGAGGCCAATTCAACGGTATCACAAGAATTACCAGAGTGGCGATGTTGTCGGATTGTATAGAGGCTTCACCCCATCTTGCGTTGGTATCATCGTTGTATCATCGGCTACCGTGGTTTGTGCCTTCAGTTTGTGTGACTCTTTGAAGCCTACTCTTCTTGTTGAAGAGTTCAAGGGTTGCTCCTTGCTTCTTTCTTGTTGGGTTGGAGCATCACCATTGACGACGGATTCTCAACTTATCCTATAGACACTTTCCGTAGAAGGATAGAAGCCGTCAAATACAGCACTCCAGTCGATACTTCAAGAAAGTCGTCAAGAGGGAAGACCAAAAATTTCTCTTCAAGGGAGGGAGAGACAATATCTTTCGTGCTGGTGCTGGTTCTGGTGCTGGTGCTGGTGTATAGGCTGATTATGACAAACTGCAGCGACCTTGGCCACCCAACATTAAATTTACGGCCTCCATCACCTCCGCCACATTCATCGGGTCGGTATTCCCCATGCTAAATTGAGGAACATTTGGCATTCAAAAGGATGATGATCCTGTGCCACCCGATTTTTTCTGCATTCGGAATTCATTTCGGTTGGCAACGAAGATGAACGTTCCTCCATGAAATTCGGGACAATGAAAGTACATATTGAGCGATTTTGATTAGGTGAAACGGAAAGCAGAACCAATATGCAAGTGTAGGGCGGAAATCAAGTGTTCGAGGGATTCCGTAGAAGATCGTGCATATCCAATTCAACCAGTTCATTACCGATTGGTATGCACTCTAATGCAAGAAAATCCGATCCCACTGGACACGTTCGTAGGTTTCGTCTGGTGCGGGTATCATCGGCTACCCACATTCAGGCTCCGCTGTCCGTAGCGGAAGAGAGGGATATTGAATTGTTGGATGCAGCGTCATAAGTATGTTCGCTCGATGTGAAATAGTAGGAAACGGTGGTTATTTGGGAAAGCAATTAATCCTTTCATCCTCAAGTTTCTAATGAATACCAGGGATGTGTTTGTTGTTCGGTGCCTGCTGCCCAACTTCTAACCCTTTGGTCCACCCAGATCAATCGGAGAAAAATGATCACCTTGTAGAAGTGTCACATTCATTGTCGTCATACAAATAACACTTGAAAAGCTATGTAAGAGGCAACACCCACTGATCTTTTCGTGGCTCTTGACACTCTCACCTCTTTGTCAGAGAATGCAAAGCATTGCGGATGGACGATTGATCTAGCGTAGATCTCATCAACTCCCCTTTAATGGTAGATAGGTCGTGAATAACTCCATGAATAGTTAAACAGAAACCCAACCAACCACTTTAAATCGGTTCCAAATTACGATTGGGCTTGCTACATCCCCCCCACACATCGTGGGGCTATTTATCCAGTGGTTCTACGGTAAATTTCATGTGCCGGCCACTTCAGATGGTAAACCATGGTATAGTGTACAGGCATGTCGCCTGAACACAGTTGAATGTAGGATCCGAACCAAACAAGCCAATCTAGATGCCGCCAAAGCAAATCTGGTTTCTAGTCTGACCCGCCCAAGATGTACGCTCACAGCATTGGACTTGCGACGCCAAGGATGAGATGTTGGCCGATGAATGAGCGCAAAATACGCATCATAGACCCTGATGTTATTGGGACGCTTGCACACACAAGACGCACCACCGAAAGGTCAAGGCGAGAGGGGAATCACTGAACCTACTGCTCTCCTAAGCTGCTATCATCACTTTCCCCCTTACCTCAATAGTCAGGTAATGCTGAGAGTAGTACCCGCATCCTGTGTAACAGGAATCATTAATTGTCCCCCATGACCAGCTCGGATGCTTGACTGCCCAAAAGTACACCAATCTATACTAAAAAAGCCTAATCATCCCATCCACCAGTCCAAGGGTAAATAGATATTGCAAGCCCCAGCGAGCTAATAGGCTCCGCAACGTTTACTGGCGAAAATTTATGGGCAAAAAACCATTTCATCACTATCACCATCACTATCACCGTCCCCATCCCTATTCCCATCCCATTCCTGTCGATTTCATGAATCATATATCCAATTGGAAGCAGGCCAAAATTAGGGAGTATTGCGATTAATCGCGAGCGAAGGTAAGAATCACTGGAGATAGGAAGGTTCGAAAGTAGGCGGTAGAATTGGTAGGTACGACATATTTGGTACCCCACTCTCGGAATTCCTAATGCAATTGGGGAGAAACCTTGGTAATGGTGGAGTGTTATTGGACCAAACGAATTTCCCCAATAGAATGGTGTGTCCAACCTCATCCCTACGTGAAGCGGGGAAATTTTGGAAGTGGGGAGAGTACAAAAAATTTTCCACTTTCTCGTTTTGAATAAATACTCGCGGTGGCCGACCCGACCAAGTTGTCTAACTTCTAGTACAGAACCATCTCCTCTCTTGCTTAACATGTCTGTCCAAAAGAAAGAAAAGAACTTCGCCGTTGACTTCCTCATGGGTGGTGTCTCCGCCGCTGTCTCCAAGACCGCCGCTGCCCCCATCGAGCGTATCAAGCTCCTCATCCAGAACCAAGATGAGATGATCAAGAGCGGTCGTCTTTCCCACCCATACAAGGGTGTCGCTGACTGTTTCACTCGTGTCATCAAGGAGGAAGGTACCGTCTCCCTCTGGAGAGGTAACATGGCCAACGTCATCCGTTACTTCCCCACCCAAGCTTTGAACTTCGCCTTCAAGGACTACTTCAAGCAAATGTTCGGTTACAAGAAGGACAAGGACGGCTACTGGAAGTGGTTCGCTGGTAACCTTGCCTCCGGTGGTGCCGCTGGTGCCTTCTCCCTCTTCTTCGTGTACTCCTTGGATTACGCTCGTACCCGTCTTGCCAACGACAACAAGTCCGCCAAGAAGGGAGGAGAGCGTCAATTCAACGGTCTCGTTGATGTCTACCGCAAGACCCTCAAGTCTGATGGTGTCGCTGGTTTGTACAGAGGTTTCAACATCTCCTGTGTTGGTATCATCGTCTACCGTGGTTTGTACTTCGGTATGTACGATTCCTTGAAGCCTGTTCTCCTCGTCGGAGAGCTCAAGGACTCCCTCCTCGCCTCCTTCTTGTTGGGTTGGGGTATCACCATTGGTGCTGGTCTCGCTTCTTATCCTATCGATACTGTCCGTAGAAGAATGATGATGACTTCCGGTGAAGCCGTCAAGTACACCTCCTCCATGCAATGCTTCCAAGAGGTTATCAAGAAGGAGGGTTACAAGTCTCTCTTCAAGGGAGCCGGTGCTAATATTCTCCGTGCTGTTGCTGGTGCTGGTGTGTTGGCTGGATATGACAAACTCCAAGCCGTCTTCGCCAACAAGTTCTAAATTTAATTCTCATCTCATCCACATTAATTGCATTTGTGTTCACACATACCAAATAATGAAGACATGTTTAGCATTCAATAAAATTGCTCTTCAGACGAAAACACATTTTCTATTGCATAGTAACCTTTAGCTTTGATAATCGCACCACAGTGGAGTATCCCTACTACAATAATCTGTTGAAGCGTTCTACGATTTCAATAGTAAATAGGCAAATGAGCAAGCTACACATCCTAGAATAAACCCTGGGATTTTGGAACGTAATGGATTTTATGGTAAACCACATGGTAAACCTAATCGGATCAAGGAAAATAATCATATGGTTCGATATGGAATGCATAACCCCCCAAAAATATAAAGGGGATCCATGCGTGAAACATTCGTCATCATGAAGGTTAAGAAGAAAATTTTACTGTGACGATAGGTATTGTTAATAAAGAATGATGAATGCTGTTTATTATGAATGCTTCTAATCTACATAATAAATAGAGCGAATTAGAAAATTCGGGGTTTGCTAGCCTAATTAACTTAGAACTTGTTGGCGAAGACGGCTTGGAGTTTGTCATATCCAGCCAACACACCAGCACCAGCAACAGCACGGAGAATGTTAGCACCGGCTCCCTTGAAGAGAGACTTGTAACCCTCCTTCTTGATAACCTCTTGGAAGCATTGCATGGAGGAGGTGTACTTGACGGCTTCACCGGAAGTCATCATCATTCTTCTACGGACAGTATCGATAGGATAAGAAGCGAGACCAGCACCAATGGTGATACCCCAACCCAACAAGAAGGAGGCGAGGAGGGAGTCCTTGAGCTCTCCGACGAGGAGAACAGGCTTCAAGGAATCGTACATACCGAAGTACAAACCACGGTAGACGATGATACCAACACAGGAGATGTTGAAGCCTCTGTACAAACCAGCGACACCGTCAGACTTGAGGGTCTTGCGGTAGACATCAACGAGACCGTTGAATTGACGCTCTCCTCCCTTCTTGGCGGACTTGTTGTCGTTGGCAAGACGGGTACGAGCGTAATCCAAGGAGTACACGAAGAAGAGGGAGAAGGCACCAGCGGCACCACCGGAGGCAAGGTTACCAGCGAACCACTTCCAGTAGCCGTCCTTGTCCTTCTTGTAACCGAACATTTGCTTGAAGTAGTCCTTGAAGGCGAAGTTCAAAGCTTGGGTGGGGAAGTAACGGATGACGTTGGCCATGTTACCTCTCCAGAGGGAGACGGTACCTTCCTCCTTGATGACACGAGTGAAACAGTCAGCGACACCCTTGTATGGGTGGGAAAGACGACCGCTCTTGATCATCTCATCTTGGTTCTGGATGAGGAGCTTGATACGCTCGATGGGGGCAGCGGCGGTCTTGGAGACAGCGGCGGAGACACCACCCATGAGGAAATCAACGGCGAAGTTCTTTTCTTTCTTTTGGACAGACATATTAAACTGGTGTAAGAAGAGCGAAGGCTAAGGACTCAAAAGCAATGAGGACGAAGTAGCAGAGTCGGGGACGAGGGCTATTTAGCTGATAGAAAAACAAGGGAATGGCTCGAATCATCCGGATCTGAGCAGGGGCTCGATTTCGATCACACCCACCACCAAATAGAAAGCGCTCACCGACGTTACATTCAGGTGATATTCAAGAACATGGCCCCATTTTTTTCTAATTAGTTTAAAACTAAGCTAATCAAATCCTATTGGACTTGTAGGATTCGTGTGGTGTGGAAATGTCCAGTGACCCCTCAATTGATTCTTACTAACATGATCTGCTCCGTTGGTAGTGTGCGCTGAGTATTGGGTTCGGGAGACTTTTTTGGGAAGACTACTGCTTAAAATGACTTCGTTGGGGTGGAAAGTGGGGTTGGAGGGTTGGAATTGACCCCCGTTGTGCTCAGTGTTTGACGTCCCCAATTAACTCCAATTGGTACAAACTGACCCAACGGAATAGCTGTCCACTATGAGTGGATTAGGGACCAACAATCGGTGAATTTGCTTGCTATTTTGGGTGGGTGAGTATATTTGAATATGAAAGGTAGTTCTAATCCCACCCAACTGTGACGTGCTTAGGTGGCCATGAGGGATTGTGTTACTTCGTTAGCTGACCAAAGTGTACTTCGACATGCTGGTTAATGGAATGTATACACGAGTCAGCCATGATTTCACCAAAGTGGCAAATAGGCACCCGAGCCCGCTGGGGCAGCCACTTTAGGCACTCACACTCTGAAAAGCTATCGTGGTGGCGTCAGTCGAGTCCACTTTAATCATATGAAAAGAGCGAGTAGCCCATGATAGAAATTGCTCCAGAAAATTTCTATTGCAATGTGGGAAGCAAATCGCATCCGAGAATATGGTGGTTATAGCTAGCAGGTCGTGGAGGTGAACAGCCAGCGACAGAGTTGCACCGGTTCCACTTTTTTGGTAATTCAGCCAAGTGAGTTGAGGTATGGAAAACGTTTCGCGGATAAGATAGGTTTCTTTTCTCGTAGATAGTAGGGGGTTTCCGAGGGTTTGGTGTCTTGGGTTTGTAAACTTCATCCCTTCTCTTGGTTTGAGTGTTTGGTGTCCTCTGAATGCCCCTCGCCATGACTTTGTTTTGGCACGTTTGGTGGTGAGCACCGCATTCCTGAGAGCACACAGTAAGTGTCCAACAGATTCCATTGCTGCGAGCAAAGCTAAATCGCTGCTCATTGTACCATGCATTATCTATGGGAAGCACATCCGTGGCAGTTTACGTCTACAGGATTTATTTTCTCTATATTTAAAAGGAACGGTCACAAACTAATATTTCCTAGTAAAAGTATATAAATTTCATGAATAAAGTAAAATGGTGGGGGGTCGATGAGAGGAAGAGAAAGAAGGGGTGGAAATTACAGGCCATGTAGGAAAGTAGAAGGTGTGGTGATACAAAGATTGATTAGAATGAATAAGGTTTGCTGGCTTCACTTCGATTATTGAACAGTCAGTGGCTGACGAATCTCGAAAGCACCGGTACCTCCTTCAACAACCTTACCCACCACAATTCTGGCACTAGGACTTGCCATGGTATCATAGTCTCCGTGAACGGTGGCGTTGGTCAAGAAGTGACAGGTGGTTTCGAAACTCATCTTCAAGAAGGGACTGACGTTGGATTCAATACCCATTCTGTTGAATGGCTTGTAGCCTCCTTCGAAAGTCATGTAATCGGCAATGAGCGATAGATGTCTGGGATCGACCTCGATACCGTACACTCCGAACACACCACCAATTTCTTTGGTGATGGCGTTACGGGCGGCTTCAACACCATAGGTACGCAAGATGGCTGCGATATCGTTGGTGTAAATCTTGTTGAGATCAAGAGTCTCGGGATAATTCCACATACCGCGAAGGTTGACACCCTCAGTGGCCAACTGCTTGGAGGTATCGTTCTCTGCTTCGTTGATCAAGGGGAAGCAACGATCAATGCCCTTCACTTCATGGATGACTGTCTCGTGACAGATCTTCTCGACGATACCGACCATAAGAATCTTCTTGGTATCAGCCGGGAATTGCATCTCGATCTCGCAGTAAGATCCGTTCTGCTCATCGAACTTGTAGCGCTTAACATAAAGACTGCTCTCGACAATACGTCCGGCACGAGCCTTGTGCTCCGCACTTTCTTGGCCTTCAACATAGCCCTCGACGTTCTCTTCCTCAGATTCTGAAGAGTCCTCATCCGATTCGAGCTCCTTGTTCATTTCGGCGATCATGGCTTCATCCTCCTCATCGGGGCCGTCGTAGGTGGCCTTCTCTTGACGCTTCGATGCACGCTTGGCGTCATCAGCATCGTTGTCGCCAACCTCGGATTGGTCATCTTCGTCATCAGAATCCTCGCGCATTACTCTAGCAGGGGCATCGGCCTCCTCATTCTCCTCGGTGGCCTTGGCGCGAGAGGTACGGACTGGCTTACCAATATCCTCCTCTTCAGTGTTTGCGGAGCCACGGTAGACCTTCTTCAAATCACGGACAATGGCACGCTCAAGCTTGCTAACAAACGACTTCTCGATGGCATGTTGAACCATAGATGGCTCCAAGTTGTATTCATCACGGTACTCCTTCTTGGTGAAGAAGTTCAATCGAATGTTGTAGGTCTTCACACGTCTACCACCGGAATGGGGTAGCTTGGAAAGCTGCTCCTTGACGAGGACGTCATCCATAATAGCAGCAAGGGTAAGCTTGCTGATGTCTTGGCAGAATTCATGGGATTCGGTATCGCTGATGTGGGAGTGAAGGGGAAGAGTCATGGAAGGAGTCTTGATGTTGGCACTGGCAGTCATGACGATTTCACGAAGACGTGGAATACCGAGGGTAACGTTCTTGGCACCAAATCCGGCGAAATGGAAAGTGTTCAGTGTCATCTGAGTGGATGGCTCACCAACACCCTGGGCAGCAAGCAGACCAACAGCCTCACCAGGATCCGCCAAACTCTGAAGATACTTCAAGTGCATCAAGGCCTTGAACTTCTTCTTGTTCAGGTCAGGGAAGCGTACATTAGGATTGCTGGCATTCTCCTTGGTGACAATCAATTTCTCGGGGTTTTGCTCCAAGTACTTGTCAAGTGAGGTTTGGAATTTCTCGGAAACCGCACCGAGGTTTCTGCTAGGGTTGAATTTGGACAGAACTGGGTCGTACTTGGAAGGTTTCTTCAAAGCCTTCTTGGAGTATGAGCCGGCTTCCTCCAATTCAAGAACGGCCAACGCCTTCTGTGGCTGCTGCTTCTTGATGAATGCTGCGTAGTTGCTAGCGATGAAGCTGAACTCGTTCAAATGCTTCTGCTTGATGACATCGAGGGCATCTTCACCATATTGGAATTGAAGAATGGAACCGTCAGAGTCACGGACAGTGTGGTCGTAGTGAACACGGAGGCCTTCAAGATGCTTAATCAAACAACGCTGGAGATAACCGGAGTTAGCGGTTTTGACGGCTGTGTCGATAAGACCTTCACGACCAGCCATACAATGGAAGAAATATTCCTGTGGTCTGATACCAGTCAAGAAACGGCCAGCAATGAACCCACCGGCTCTAGCACTTGAGTCGAAGGGCAAGAAGGAGGGCAAGGTTTTACCAGACACCATGGTTGGTACTCTTCTACCTTCCAATTCCTGCTGTCCAAGAAGGCAGGAAATCTGGGACACGTTGACGTTAGATCCCTTGGCACCGGAAATGGTCATCATTTGCATGTTGTTGTCCGGGAAGAGACGAAGTAGACCAGCGGGAAGACACTTGTTAATGATGGACGAGGTTAAGCCGTTCATCTTGGACTTCATGGCGGCATCCAAACCGGCCATCTTCTCGTTGGAACGAAGAACCTCCTCCATTCTGTGTTTGTACTCACTTTCGATCTGTTGTTGGCTCATTTCCTCAAGATTCTTCAATCCAACGTAGTCTCTGGATGCATCGCGACCAAAGAACTTGCCCTTCTCCAGCAAGTCACGTCTCCATTGATCACCTTCGCTGGTCAAACGCAAATCATCCATACGACAGGTAAAACCGCGCATCTGGACATACTTGGTGAAGAGTCTGCCGAAAATGCTGAGCAATTTACCAGCATATGATGGTCCATAGAGCTCATACACCGAGTGGACCAGACCAAAAGCAGAGGCACCAAACTGACTCTTATCGAGAACACCACAGAGCAACTCACCATCCATGACAATGACGTTTTGCTCCTCGGATCCTGGGCCCCAGTATTTGGCAGGCACCTTGGCCTTAGACTTGACGTTGGCTTGTGGAAGTCCCTTGGTAAGGTTCTTCAAGATCGTGGAGATGATTTGTTTACCGGTCCAAAGAGGCTGAGGCTTCCAGATGGCAGGAGGAACGGTGTCAATCTTACCGTTACCACTCTCGTCTTCTTCGGGTCTCAAGGCACCATAGATGACTTGTTGGTACTCTTCGCGAGTAAAGAAGGTGTCCTTAGCCGTCATCCACACCCCTGTTACTACGTGATCCTGGATCAAACCACGGAGGGGACTACCGTTAGTTGGTACGAGGTACTGCGAGTCAGTGTTGGCAATAAGAAGCGCCTCGGCTCTGGCGATTTCGTTCTGGGGGAAATGGATGTTCATTTCATCACCATCGAAATCGGCGTTGTAGGTGTTACAATTGGCATAGTGCATACGAATGGTCTTCTCGCCAGGGAGAACTCTGGCTCTGTGTGCCATGATAGAGGGCTTGTGTAGGGTAGGCTGTCTGTTCAACAGAAGAAGATCACCATTCTTAAGATGTCTAAGAACCTTCTTGTTTACCCCAGTCACCCGAGGAGTAAACGCGCCACCGGCAGAAGCATTGGTAGAGGTCTCTTGTGGGGTGAGAAGTTGATTGGCCAAGGCAATTCTGGACTCCAGACTCAGGTTACCCAAGGATGTCAAGGTTCCATCCTCATGCTGAACATGAGAAGCACCAGGCCATTGATCGGGTCCATTAATGACGGCGCGACGCATTTCCTTGACGTTGTAGTGGGTCACTGGCTCAGGGTAGGTCAACTTTGAGGCGAACACTGGTGGAATACCGATTTCACTGGTTTCGATGTTGGGATCAGGAGAAATGACGGAACGAGCAGAGTAGTTGACACGCTTGCCCATCATGTGCTTTCTGAATAGACCTTCCTTCTTCTCAAGTGTCTGACGAATACCTGGGGGAGGGGCGGCTCCGTTCTTACCCAGGTTGGGGTTCTTGGAACTGTCAATAAGGTTGTTGACATCTTGCTGAAGCTGGATCCAGGTATTGATGAGGTTGGAGAACAATCTGGTGTCGGAGCTAGCCAAACTGGCGCCATCAATCTTATCGCTGCCACCGTTGGCAGTGACGTTAATATCACGGAGGCGGTTGCAGGTGCCCAACACTTGGCCGAGATACACATTTTGAGGGTTTTCCATGATCTCATCTTCAAAGACGGAAGCTGGTCTGAAGCGAGTTGGAGGCACAGGAAGAACTTCAATGAAGAACATATTTGGGCTGGCCTTGGTGGCGTATGTACCACTGATGGGGTTGTACTTGCCATACAACAAGTTGGTGATGACGGCTTCATTCTCAAACAAGAGACCAATATGGTTACGAAGGTGAAGAGGGGTCATGAAGGTATGAGCAGTCTTCTTTTCGGCTGCTACCTCCATCTCCATATCCTCGGTGGCCTCCTCTTCCTCCTCGTCGACATCCATCATTTCGGTGTCGGCATAGTGACGCTTTTGTTGCTTGGCTTTCTTCTGAAGAACGTCTGATTCTACCATACCCTTGGCATCCATCACAGCCTGGTATTTCTTTGGAAGGGGCTGCTTGAAAACCTTGGTGTACCCGTCGTTACGAAGAACAGGAGCATATCCAGAACAGTTGTCGCATCTTCTTTTACCGCAGGCACGCTTAATAAATTCAGCTTGGACCTTTCTTCTTTCTTCGTTGATAAGGGTTATTTTGTAATCCTTGGAGGCACTCTCAGAGGCATTCTCGAGGGATTTCTTAACAAACATCTCTGTAATGGATCTATTAGTAAATCATCTCAAACTACCAAAGAAATCCATTTGCTTCAACTAACCGATTCTCTCGACATATTCGTCCTCGGTCTCCACCTTCAATTCCTCAATGGACTCTTCTTCTTCCTCACCAGCAGCCTTCTTGCTCTTGAAATTGGGAACCATGTTGTCAACTTCCAACGCCTCCAAAACCAGTCCAGATTGAAGCAGTTGTAGCTTGGCTATGAAACGAGCATTCTGAAATATCACGGAGGTTATGCGCTGCGGGTGAAAAGCCAAAACCAATGCAAAAATACCTCAGCACGAGAAGTTCTGAAGCGATGGCAGTAAAAACATTTGGCTCTCATCAATCCGAACATATATTTGAAAACTAAAGGATTCGTGACTGGGCAGGGGAGCTCAATGTGACCGAAATGACCAGGGCACGAAAAGTAGTCGAGAGAGCAGGTAGCGCAGCTAATTGAGGATAACGTAACATGTTAATACCGGTCGCTATATTTGTTTCAAGGAGAAAGTCACTTACACATGGTTTTTGGTAAAAGGGCCGAGAGCTGGATCATACAGACCACCTTTGGTGGGGTGATTCAAGTTGTCAAGAAGCTGGGGATTGACTATATGCTTTACCGAGATCTTCTTTACCTCCTCTGGGTCGTAGAAGGAGAAAGATACAGCATTGATCTCGGCGTTAACCGGGTTTGAAATGTTCATGTTGGTTTACAAACCTATGTGTAGGTTTTTCACGTTTATACGAAACGAAAAGGGGGACTCAGGGAAACAGTTCTATTTAACAAATAAATACACCGGAACGAACTCCACAGCTTGAGGCAAAGTCTATCAGTAGCTAACGCACCGCTTTGGGTTCAAGCTCGGGCAGTACACAATGCTACTCGTTGTCAGCGTGTAGTGTATCTTGATTTTTTTTCACCAAGTTTTTTTTTCCCGATCCGTAAGATATCTCGGATTCAAAAAAAAAATGTTTTTTTTAATTCGATTTGGCTGCATAACTGCGCTGGATAATGACGATACGCGATGGAAATCTTTAGGGCCAGTCATTATATGGTTACATTCCCCAAAACACTCAGTCATAGCCATCATACATTATGGTCCATTATTATTTTTAAATTAGAGGATTTATTTGTTCGTTTAGTCAGTGCAACACGCAGCAAGGAATAGCACAACTACACACAGCAAGGAATAGCACAACTCAGGAATCGAACCTGCAATGATGGGACCACCCATGTGCAAAAATGGTTGAAATCAGAACAATCAAGGTATCAACGATATAAATGAATATATCTCAATGGTTAAGCCTTTTGATTTTTTAAAGTTCATCATCTTAAATGAAAGTACAACAGAGGGAGTTGAACCCTCCCGTCGGAACCGTCCAATTGTACAGCAGAAGAAGCCTACAGTGAAGGAAACTTGGTCAGCAATCGTACTTGTGCATTTATATGGTAAACCATTATGTTCAACATTGATAGGTCAGGGGTGTCATTTCTCAACATTTTATGTTCAGGTGAAGAAATTCAAAAAGCAATATTTTGAACATCATTCCTACTCATTGTGATGGATCATGCAAAATGTAGCTTGTTTACTCACCTTCAGAATTCTGATGACCAAGAGAGAGGAGGAATGGAGGTGGCACACCGACCGAATTTAAGGCTTTACCTGAGGTGTGAGAAAAAAATTCCCTCAGCCTGAGGAGCGAGAAAAAATCACCCCTGAACATCGTTCCCCTCCCCGATTGGATCCGCGCGACCCTAACCCTAATCCTAATCTATTGTTGGTGTTCTCCAGATTCTTGTTGTTCTCTTCGGTGTTTCTCACACGCTGAAGTCACACGATGATCGAAAAAGATGCGGACTCATGTGTCAAACCAAGTCCCCGCTATCAAAACTCATGTGTCAAAAAACACCCCGCCCTCATGTATCATCCACCCAATAGTCCATCTCGTGCTTCTCCATTTCCTCCACACAAGATTCAGCCAGATCCATCATCCTCACGCCCATACCAACAGGCAAATCACCTCGGTGTATCTAGATGGATGTAGTCATGTCCCCATCAGCAGTAGTACGCGTGTGTGACTACTCTTGTTTGCGTAAATCTCCAGTTTCAAACCACCTTGTAGCTTTATAAAGCCACACCGTCGCCTTTGCCCGATTGATTCTAGAGTAGAGCATATCCCTTTCCTCTATTCTATTCATTTCGGTGGAAAATATGAGCATATCTTCAGTAACACGTAGCGCGTACACCTGGACGAAAGGGAACTATTTCATCAGTACTGACCCTCGAGACCTGGATCTAAACTTCGTCTACGAATACATCTCCTCGCTGAATGAAAGTGAAGAGCCGCTGTGCAGGGCGAACTTCAAACGCATCCTAAACTTTTCTTTGTGCTTTGGTCTGTTTGTCACATTGCCTAAAGAATATGGCAGTCTTGGGATGCCGACCGTCTATCAAATCGGATTTGCCCGAGTCGCCACGGACTATATTCGGCTAGCTTATCTATGTAACATCCACATCTCGGAGGCCTATGAAGGGTTGAGTGTTCGAGAATGGCTAATGGATACTGTGCTGAACTATCCTGGCCTACAAAGCATCCACTGGGTGGTAAGAACCGCCGATATACGGGGGGACTCGTTGAGTGGGGTGAAGAAGCGAGCGCTCGATCCCCAGAACGAGCAGTACCTCTGCCACAGAGTGAGCACTCGGAAAAAACCCAAGCTGATCAATGAAATCCCAGTCATTGCCGCCAACACGTGAAGTGCTTATCTAGTTGTTGAGCATCCCACGCATTTGATATGATTCCCACACACGATTGATTCCTCATTTCAGACAGATCCACAGACAATAGCATGATTGAATGTATTTCTAGCATATTTCGCCTCCTTAGCCTAATAAATAGATTCCTTTCTTATTGCGGCAGATGGGGAAGAATTTTCCCCTTAAATGATTTTGACAGCCATGCTATTTCAAGTGAACCTTGACCCATTTGGTGAATTCGTTGAAAATGAGTGGACTTCGTCGCCTACCTCCTCTGCATCTGTATCGTCACATTCTTCGTGTGCACCGGCGCCTTCCCGATGAATTTCGCTACCTTGGCGACAACTACGTCAAAGACGAGTTCCGCCGCCATAAAGATGTGACCAATCCCACGTTTCTAAAGGGTTTTGTTACCCAGTGGCATCAGTATCTTCACGATTTACAGCTCCAGACCAACACAGTCCCCACAGAAGATAAGCGAATTTTATTGGGGAAGAAGCTGGACACAATCTCTCTTGATAAGATGAACGATGATATGGTGGAACGACTTTGGGAGTTGCGTACAGAGGCCAAAAATCCAAGGGCCGACGGAATACAGCAGTCAGAGTCTCAAAAACAACCAAACTTGTGAGCTTTGTAGGGCTTCCCAAGTCTTTATGTCATATCTCGCTTTATTACGATGCATCTTCATTCCACTGTACGACCTTCATTCCAAAATACAATATCATATTGACTTCATAAAGTGCTTTCCCCCACACTGCTAATAAGTAGCAATTTTTTATGACCAAGCTTTAGCAAACAGGTGAAGCGTATATATTTGGCCGAGTATGCGGTCTGGACAAATCATTTTGTTGAGTATATACTGTGATGCAGGTTGTTTTGCGTAATAGGTGTGTTTTCTATTGATGGCCAGCTAACATGTACTTACCTGTGGGCGTGTAGGCGTGTAGGCGTGTATCATACATGTAACAAGTTTCTGGACACGGAGAAAATCCACCAAATCAACAACTTCCATTCCCAGGCATGGCCAATCATCGGCGGAATCACGTGCGGCACCATTATCGCAACATCTTGTGGCTTGAACGATTGTTCTTAGCGATTTTCCTTAGCCCAATGGTAATATCCACTAATATAGAATGAGAATGAAACGCTACATGAAAAGCTACAAATAAATCACCAACTAATATGGGATAAAGCTGCGAATTATCATCAACTTACATGGGATAAAGCTACGAATAATCAATCATTTAATGACTAATCATCCCTTTGTGAAGCTCCTTTTTTTCTCTTAAATTTTTTCTCTCACCTGTCCTTAAGCATCATTGTACCCGAAGGTCACCTGATCCACTTTTAATTTATTGAATTCGACGCATTGTATCAGTCAACCTGACGTTAAACCCCACACCCGTATTCCTTTCTTTCTCATCTTGTTTCTTGAAAGCCCTGCAACCTCCAACACTCCTTTTATAGTAAGCCTTTCTTCCTTGCTGAAGTGATTTAGAACAAGCGGCCTACACATCCCTTATCTCCTTAGCAAGATTTCCGTAGCTATTGTTCTACCCGCCTGAAGTGGTTTGTTAACCAAGTTCTTTTGCGCAGAATGAGAGAGTCGAACTTTTCCTTTCCAAACCAAAATCGCGCCTGCGTCACCATCACCTCGGCACTTTACGATCGTCGAGCGCTCGACTGCACTGCTATATTACCTCTGATCAATTCCTTATCTCATCTGATATATCTGACGAGTACCTCCCCACGAATTAGAGAGATTATGACCAAAGATGGCGGGCTGGAACGCTTAATTCGCATACTGAAAACCACTAGAATAGATGACAAAAGGCTGGCCTGGATATGGTCCATGGCCTTCCAGTGTGTAGTAAATGTCGGTGTAAGAGGAACTGAAACGATCCGCTGTCGAGTGGTGGATGCCGGGATGGTGGAGGTGGTCATCAACATCCTGAAACACTTTCTCAAAGCCCTTGAGCAAGTCAAATTGGAAAAAGACAAGGAAATCCAGCCATTGTCCAGTACGCTTATGAATGAGAACGCTTTTGACGCCAGCGTGTCGTTACCTCCCATTGGAAACAACGCCGCGCGACAAATGGATGACCCCATGCAAAATACTGAGATGGCCGATGTGCTACGACCCCAAGACTTAAATAATATACCAGCGATTAGACGCAGTTTGCCTTCGCTTCGTCGCACTCTAGCATCGCAACAGTTGCAAAACGGTGGTGATGAGAATAACGATAATTCCACTCCGGTGTTCACTTCGCTACTTACCCAACCCAACAACGCGTCTACCACGGTCGTTCCAGATCTAGATACCAACCCAGATACAGGTGAATCTCAGCCACCGTCTCCGGCTCCAAACTACCAACACCAAGAGGGAATCGGTAACGCCGAGGTGGGAATCCAATTAGAGCGCGCCACGCGTGAGGAAGCTCCCAACCGTCCTAATTCTCAGTCCATTGATAGCCCGCCAGATAAAATCGACGAAGTATTGTACAGAGAAGAAGATATCCTCCTTTCACTACAGCTCTTGGCTTACGTTTCAAAATATCCACATCTCCGACAACGGCTCCACACCGAGTTCGAGTGTAACGTGTTCAGCTTGGTGGAGAAATTCACCAGTCGAGGACATACCGCCGAGATCCAGTGCTGGGCTTCAATCATTATGAGAAATGCTTGTCGTAAAGACGAATCCCGCGGCGGAATCAGACAGTGCGCCAACATGTCTTGTGGAAAATGGGAAAGATACCCCCGGGAGTTCTCTAAATGTAGACGGTGCCGCAAAGCCAAATACTGCTCCAAAACATGCCAATCAAAAGCATGGTCAGATGGCCATCGTTACTGGTGTGTAGAGAGACATCCCGAGTCGAGTCTGAGCGCTGGTGCAACATCGCATTCACAAGAGGCCACCAATTCTCAGCGCGACACTGTTTCCACTACCACCACCACCACAACTCCTATGATGCCGTGAGCACTAGGCCATGTCGATTAGTCAACAACTCTCTACCCGACGCTTCTCTTTGGCAAGACGAAGATCCCCGCTACCTTCTATTTTTCACTGTAAACAGTCATGTACAACATTGATTTTCGAGAGCTCCCGTTGCAATGGTATTCTTCCGTATAGACACCGGTCGTTTTAGCTCGCTTGTCCTCGCATCCTGAACTCCGCTTGCTCAGTTTTCCAACCCACTTTCCATTGGTTTATCGTACCCGACATCATTTCTATCTTATCTTGCAACGAAATAATAATCAGCGCAATTTTCCTTTCAGAGTCTATCGACTTGTATCTTATTCCTTGTTGATACTCCCCACATGCCACCAACCCAATGGAACCCTTCATCATCTGGACCAAGCCTTACTTATGCAATGGAGTCCCTCTATACAGTATAATCCATCATCGCCCGCCTCGTGCCATTAGACACTATCACAACGAACTATTGCTAACTAATAATTATTTTTCTCGGTGTACCCTTTGTTTCTTTTATGGAACCCCACCTTGACCCGCCTCTGGGGGAGCACATTGCTTCAGAATGGGGTTTTGTTGTTCGAGGGACAAGGTGGTGCCACACAAATAAACTCCGTATATTGATGTGACATGGATCAGGCTCAGCGGAAGATGTGACATGGCTAAACTTTAAACTCAGATGAGATCAGCCAGATGGTAGGTAAGACTGACATGGATCTGTCTACTAGGTCGTTTGTGCGCCGGGATTCAACATGCTGCATTTTGGCAACATGAGTCAGAATCGAGTCATTAAGATACACCAGCCATCAGTGATCGAATTTGGGAGATTTGAGATGCATATGGAATGGGTTGTGTGAAAGGGTTTAATCATAGTCTTGAGCGGAAGTCTACACTCAAACTCTGGCCGTGGTGATTTCATTTAAATACCTCCCCACCGCTCTAGCAGCCAACATCGTATCAACCATCGCCTTTTACCGAAACGTTGTATTAGCCGTCGCATTTTACTCCCACAATGACCAGATCAAATCCTTACGCCGGAAACGTCTCTGATCTTTTAAGCAGAGTCGACAATTTTGCTGTGATCGAGTCCACACTAAGAGGTTGGTTGCCCCTGGGCGTTTCTCCTTCCACAATTAAGCTAATCGTTTTCTCCAGAGGGTGAACAATTCGCCAATGCATTCTTCGATACCGAGAAGAAGATCGAGATTGCCAAAGCCTTGGATGAGTTCGGTGTCGAGTACATCGAGCTAACCTCTCCTGCCGCCTCCGAGCAATCAAGGAGCGATTGCAAGGCCATCTGCCAACTGGGCTTGAAGGCTAAGATCCTCACCCACGTCCGTTGCCATATGGATGATGCTAAGCTTGCTATTGATACTGGGGTGGATGGACTCGATGTTGTCATCGGGACATCCTCCTTCCTTCGCAAGTTCTCCCACGGTAAAGATATGGACTACATTACCCAACAGGCCATTGAGGTGGTCAGTTACATCATCTCAACCGGATTGGAGGTCAGATTCTCCAGTGAAGATTCCTTCCGTAGTGACCTGGTGGACTTGCTCAACATCTACACTACTGTCGATAAGTTGGGAGTTAACCGCGTTGGTATTGCCGATACCGTTGGTTGTGCCAACCCTCGCCAGGTGTACGAACTAGTGAGGACTCTTCGTGGAGTGGTTTCCTGTGACATAGAGTGCCATTTCCATGATGACACTGGGTGTGCTATTGCAAATGCTTATGCGGCTCTCGAAGCGGGTGCTACGCACATCGACACCTCGGTCCTTGGTATTGGCGAGCGTAACGGGATCACCCCGCTTGGTGGCCTATGCGCTCGGATGTACGTAGCCAACAAGGAGTATATTATGGGCAAATACAAGCTTCACATGCTTCGCGACATCGAAAACCTAGTGGCTGAAGCAGTCGATATCCAAGTGCCATTCAACAACTATATCACCGGCTATTGTGCCTTCACCCATAAGGCTGGAATCCACGCCAAGGCCATCCTTAACAACCCTAGCACATATGAGATTTTGCAACCAGAGGATTTCGGAATGACTCGTTACGTATCCATCGGACACCGACTCACTGGCTGGAATGCCGTCAAGAACAGAGTTACGCAGCTAGGACTGAACCTCAGCGATGACCAAGTCAAACAAGTCACAGCCCAGATTAAAGCACTTGCTGATATTCGGCCACAGGGTATCGAGAACGTCGATGCGCTGTTACGACAATTCCATGAGAAAGTCACCAAACAAACTGCCAATTAATGGGCTTCTGTAATATATAGAAATAAACTTCCAATGATACTTGTTAATTGTTAATTAAGGGCTTAGCTTCGTCTGGGCGCAAATCAGATTCCAATTTTGTTGACTCTAGCCTACGGCCTCTGATAAAAGCTGGGTGTCATCTACTCCAGCGCATATACTCATTCGATCTTTTGTATATAGCATGGTTCGTTGCCGGCTTATTCTTTCTTTTTGGTGCTTATTCCTGGGGTCTATGTCTACAATCACCGCGCAAGAGTATCTCATTCCAAAATATGAGGCCACAGTCCTTCCACAGGAGAGGATACTGTGGTACTTCACAAGATACGTCAGTGAGCAGGCTTTCCTGACTCAAAACCTAACGGATGACGCAGGACGCGTCCAAAGAATGGACAAAATCCTACTCCCAGGCCTGTTGGAGATGTATGACTTTGACGGTAACAAAATCAATGAAAATGCGAACTTGACAAAGGTTCTCTCTACGGAAGACAATGCCTTTGTCCCTACTCCGGACGGTGGCTTCCTGCATTTCTACTTACCGCTAGTGAAAACAAAATTTGGAGTTATGGTAGATCGCTACGACAAGACAATGACTAAGATCGGGGAGCCTAAATTATTGGATGGGGGTTTCGAACTCTTCTCCGTGGCCAAAGGCTTAGACCATATCCTTTTGGCAGGTGTAAGTAGGGGCGCAAATCTTACTGCACCTTTTGTGGGAAGCATATTTTTCGATCTATATGGCAATGTAGTCAATATGACGAGAATAGCGGACAACATCTACAACACCAGTGCTCCTTTTCAACCGACTATCTCAGTGGTCCCATCTCCAGATCGCTTTTTTATGATTAATTGGGCTTGTAAATCCCCATCAGGAGATAATATACTCCGTGCAAACTATCTCTCCAGCCCTGGTGGGTTCCAAACATCTCGAAGTTTTATTGTCGCCACAGCCGAGAAAACAAAAGTTGTGAATAGAGCGGACTATCTGATAATCAACAAATGCAGTCTACTGAAAGCTGGAGATGGGCATGTCTGTATATATGACTATATTGTTCAGCCAACTGACAATAATCCTAACGTCAATATCACTCGATACACCTACAGCACGGTGTTTTCCTCAACTGGCTCTCAGTTTGACCTGCCTACACTCTTGGGAAACTCTACTATACAAGTGTCGAGGGGGATCGGAATCACTAGGGCTGCATCTTTACCCTACGGGGGAGCGTTGTTACTATCGGACAACAAGATAAGTAATAATCAAGGGATCACCAGTTATGTTCAACTTTACGATCGCTACTGGTCCTATTATCCGTTCGAGAATAATACTCTCGGCCCTACCGGACTGGTGTCCTTTCCTAACAACTCAGTTGCATCTCTCACATACGATACTTCAACTTCTGGGGCCGGGTTTTTCGTAGTTCCTGGCTTTAGAGCTCGAATTGACAATCCACCCAAGTTTCTCAATGCGTCAGATTATGGGAACAATCCAATTATCAAGACAACATACCCAATACAAGGTGGAGTAGCTCAGATTAGCACAACACAGCGGTTTTCCCTGACATTTATTCAATCCGACTATTCCACCTCTCTGGGACACATCTATGTCTATGATGCAAATCGACCTGAATATCCGCGGCAGGTTCTCTCCGTGTCTTCTGACACGCCTATCCGGGGAGACACATTCAATTTCACTCTAGACGGCTATGCCTTGAATTTACCTGGGACAGAGTACTACATTACCATCGATGGTGGTACTTTCCAAAGCGCTGTCTCGGAACCATTGGAGGGCCTATCACCGTATCAATGGCGAGTTACCACTCCCAATGCTGAACTGTCGAAAGATGAAAAGGACGATATTACTGTTCAAGTAGCCTTAGATCTAAACAATACTATTGAGAGATCTGAAGTTGCCAATAATCTGACCAGAGAGCTAACTGAGGCCTTGCCAGTGGAGGCCAACCGAATAAGCGCAAGTTTCCTACGACAGGATAATGCTGGCGATATATATCAGATCACGATTACAAAAATAGCGGCATCTCAAAATCGGACAGCCACTGCCATCGTGAACGATTTTCAGGAAATGATTAGAACGAAAGCTCGTAGTCCTTTGTCCAAAGGACAGTACACGCAAACATTGAACAGTGAATTTGGAGTGACCGTGGAAGAAGATTTGTTTCGAAGTAACAAGGTCAAATTCATCCTATTAGGCGTTGTGGTGGTGGTTCTAATTGCTGCGTTTGCATTTCTTCGAAGAAAATACCCCTCAAGTGACAACGCTGTTGTATTTGTCATATTCATCTCAGTCTTCGATTTCTGTACCGACTTACTCTTCGTTTTGTTGAACAGTGGGGATATTCGCTCATTACGCGCCCCTTCAGTGATATTCTTTGTGATTCCATTTTGCTTCAATATGCTCTCTTCTACATATATCATCGTCAAGGAAGTGGCCAGGAATCCTCTCTTCCACGAGTGGTTCTCTAATCATACGCTGCTAACATCGTCGGTGACTATCCTGGCGGCAACCAATCCAGCCCTCATATTCATTCTTTCGTCAAATTTCTGTAACCTCCGCAGCTTGAATGCGCCATTCTCACCACGAGTCAGGTATCACATCCTGATATGCGTAGGTGTGGGAATCTTGATTGAGGATATACCACAGCTGGTAATTCAGGTAACCGGCCGCAGAGTTCGTACACCTTGCACACCATTTCTAACCCGACTTGCTTCTGAAGGTGATTTACAAGACGTTCAATGGGTTCTTTAAAATCATCCCATTTTTGGCCGTCCTTTCAAACTGCATAGGCGTGATTTACGCAATCGTCTCGCAAGTCTACAATTACATGTCGTGGCGACATGACAAACAGCAGATAGCGAGCAGTAAGCGAGAATCTAAGCAGCACCTCTCGTACGCCACTGCTGGCGAGAGCTTGCAAATCCCAGAATCCATCACCACCGCATCAACTGACAACTTCAGGTACTCCAGATCTTGGATAGAATAGATGGCTGTGTTCGATCAGATTTAGGGGGTCACCCAGCGCTGGGTCAGCATATTAAACTGCATTTCATTTTATTTCCTCACTCATTACAATTGACATCTACCAAACATCGCTTTATCTACATTGGAAGCCTCATGAGAAATAGGATGATTCAATCAAACGGGGGTTTGAGCTTTGAACTCCTCAAAGCAGTCTTTCAGAATAGCAAGGCCTTGATCCGCTTCCTCTTTCGTGAGGATCAGCGGGGGCACCAAGCGAACAGTGTTGTTGCTGGCAGTGATCACGATCAGTCCGCGCTCTCTGGCCATCTTGACGATTGGCGTGGGATCAACTGTGAACTCCACACCCAGAATAAGCCCCAATCCACGAACCTCCTTGACCAAGGGATTGCCATTGGTGATATTCCGAAGGCCTTGTTTCAAGTGAGCTCCGGTCTCATTTACATTGGCGAGGAACTCTGGGCGACTAATGCGGTTGAATACCGACAATGCTACACGGCAACCCAAGGGGTTTCCTCCAAATGTGGTTCCATGATCGCCTGTGAATATGCTTGGTGGTGAGCATGGGAATGAACAGCATGTGCACGTGATCCCCTTACCTATCTTGATCTTGTCTGCTACTTTGTCGTTCATGAGAATAGCGCCAATGGGGAAGCCATTGGCCAAGGGCTTAGCCAAGGTCAGGATATCTGGAACGACATCAGATGGGAAGTTCTCGAAAGCCCACAATTTACCGGTTCTGCCAAGACCGCACTAAACAAAAGTCGCTTTTAGAGATCAGTGGGTGGCGAGGATCAGAGATGGTAGCTTACCTAGATCTCATCGAAAACTAACAAAGCACCGACTTCATCGCAACGCTTTCGCATAGCACGCAAGAAATCAACTCCCCCACTCCATTGGTGATGGAAAAGATTCGAAAGATGCACCAACTGCGAAGCTTGTTCAGCAAGCACCTGGGTCATTTCTTCGTCAGCATGACCCAGTGCATTCACAGCAATTCCGGCGCAAAAGTCCAAGTAACGACGATTACTCTGGTCATAAAGGTAGCAACCTTTTCCGTGTGTAAAGACCAACGAGGGCTTGCTGTAGGTGTTGAGGATGTATTTGTCGCTCTCAGCCAGTATCTCAAGGGTTTTGGGGTTGTTGTCAGCATCCGGATGCGTGACCTTGGAAGGGCCAGACTAGAAAGAGGACTTGTCAGCAGGGTTTCTAATTTTTACGACTAACGGAAAGTGGCCTTACTTGGTGAGTGGCCGAAGCAATGCTTTGGTAGCGGATTTGCTGCGACTACACGAAATAAAAGGATTCAGCAAGCAAAACCCAGACTCATAAACACATGGCTTAGTACCAAACGAGCTAGACTCGAGCCGGGCGTGAATGTCTTTCGGAGAAAACGAGACATTATGGTACTGGCACTATGTCAACTACAAAGGTAAGAAATGAAAAGGCCGCAATGGAGCCACATCAAGCGATCTCACCTGGAAATCAGAAGGGAATCAGCAGTAGCTACGTATGAGAACACGTATAATGATCTAGTCCATTTATATTGCTGAGAGGATCATGGCATACACCTAAGGCAAACACCTGTCACAAGCATGAATTGAGCCATCCAAATTAGTCAGCCACCCACTTTCTTGATCACGTTGAGAAAAGGAGGGCCAATTTGGGTGAAGGGTAACGTTGCGCTTAGACTGACAAACTCATAATAAGCAATTGGCAATCGTATCAAGGGGCAATTTGGTTGTTACCCCGGATGACACAACCATGAGGGATGGTGAATAGGAAATGCTGTTTATGGACTACATTACTTGGACCTGGGTAAATTCTAACTTGGGTGGCTCTGCATAACTGATCCCCTGAACCTCACTGTAAGCTCGTCTGCTGTAGCCCCACTCTCGTTCAGCCAAGGTATAAAAGTGGCTGAAGCGAACATCTCTCAATCACTCTTCACCTCCTATAGCGCCGCCACTCGCACCCTAGCAACATGGATTCTACTGCTACAAACGGCTCCACCATCAATGGTCAGGCCCCTCTAGATCCCGTCAAGTCGCCTAGTGACAGCGAGGTGACCACCATCACCTGGGGCCTTTCAGGTTTTGGGCCTCGTCATGCTTTCTACCTTATGTACCAGGCCATGGTTATTCTTGCCTATCAAGACAAACTTGACAAGATCAAGGGACATGTCAACTTCAAGCTTCACTACACCGTCTTCGAAAAACAGGGCGAAAACACTGCTGGCTTTGGCCATGCGTTCCAGGAAGATTGTGATGCCACGGTCAACACTCCGGTCACCAAGCTCCCCAACTTCCTTGGCAATGTCAATAGCACTGAGTTTCAGACGCTCAAGGAGATTGCAGATCTTCCTGGTACCATGTACGGTTCGTTGAAGGGTCGATACACTGATCTTCTCGAGGAACTCATAAAAACCAATCCCCCTGCCGCCGTCCTATTCAAGAATGCCTTCCAACATGGTGAGCCCAACACTTCTATCGCTTGCATGACCAGAGGCGAGTGGGGCAAAATCCAGGGACGGAACATCAGAAAAGCACTGGACTACATCCGAGATAACATGTCCGACAAGATCGTCATTGATATCCTCTACTCGCATGAGGTGATTGGTGTCGACTTTGACACGAATCCCCAGAAACCGGGCATCAAGGTCAAGTCGGGAGGTGTCGAGAGGACGGCGCAATTCGACTTTGTCTCCTTTGCCCATGGTACTCGTTTGACTCTTCCGCTGAAGCCCGAGGTCAACCCCACGGCCTACTACCACGCGACTCCAAACCATAAAACAATGCGTGAATACCTCACAAGACGTGGAATTCTGGAAGATGGGCGTATCAGAAACAACAACAAAAAGATCGCCCTGACCGGCTTGGGTCTCTCCTTCTATGATTATGCTTCCCTACTGCTTGCTTTCTTGCCAGATATCGAAATATCCACCGATCCGATCAAGTACATAGAGCACAATGCTGAGAAATATCAGGGCCTCATCACTGTCATTAGCCATGGGAAAAACGGCCCGGCTCCGCCTCGCACTGCTCTTGACCCGAATTGGCGTGGCGGACGCTCGTTCTTTTCCGCCCGTGATATGCATGCACTGCGCCTGCAGCGCAATTCCAACTGGCTCCCGATCGCCTACGAGTTCCTTGAGGCCCATATTGCACGCACCTTGAGAAAACTACCGAGTCAGGTTAATAGTCGTGTCAAGGGTGACGGCAGCCAGGTCACGGTTCGAGAGTATATGGAAAGGTATCACAAGGACATCCTTCAATATCCCAACAGTGCTGCCACGGAAACCGGTCTCCTACGCGCAGGATATACCGCATTTTCCATCGGCACTGGCATCGTGTCCAATATTGAAGATCACGAGAGGCACCTTATTCTGGAGGCTCCGCTTTCTCGATCGGGACGCCTCGGCTTGCCAATGTTCAGCTCGAGTTGCTCCGAGATCAGCTCCATCGCCAACTACGACACTGACGCGAACACCAGTTTTTTCAAACGCTGGTCTGAACAGCTCTTTTTCAACTACGCCTCGCCAGTGCCAATCCAGGACATCATGTCAGCGTTGTTCACGTCAGGTATAGCCGTACACGTGGAAGGCGGTTTTGGAGATATCGGCTTCTCAGATGACAAGTTCACCTTTAATGATGCCAAGTTCGACGCTCTCCTCGCTCCCAAAACATTCGACCGCAAACGTGATCCCGCACTCAGTGCTGCTGTCAAGAATATCATCGATGGCGTGCCTGAATACGGCAAAGGTGGTTATTTCCAGACCACGGAAGGAGAGCCAATCCATGCGTTTGACGCCGGTATGGGCGGCAGTGGTGCCAAAGTCGGAAAGCGAACTGTAGGGGTGCAGTGGTCAGATGGTCTAACCAACAACCATGCCGCCGCTGCTGAATGGGCGTCTCATCACGCGTTTCATACTCTCGCGCTGGCAGTTGCAATGTGCCACAATCCTGACATCACGCCGATCAAAACTGTTCGCAACATCTTGCGTAGAAAACACATGTCTATGGGCCGCCAATTCAACCTTGAAGTCCTTCAGTTCAGGCACGATTGGAACGATTTGCAGCAAAGACTTTTCTTCCTACGCCTTGCCGCAGATCTGGCTGGGGACAACGCGAATCGTTACTATGAGATCACCGACTGCATCTTCAGCAAGGAAACCCGCGACTGGTTCATTGCAGGATTGACAGACGACGAGAGAGACAAATACGACGCCTTGAAAAGCAAGTTTGTGACAAGTCAATACGATCCGCCTACCATTAGTCAATTCGAAAGTCGATTCCCAGACTACACGAATCGACAATACGAAGAGATACTTGAGGAGATCTTCCAGATCGCAGAGACCCCTCGCGTTCAGCCTATGATGCAGCTAGATTATGTCCAAGTCCGCTCCCTATCCATGCCTGTTGACGAGGAAGCGGAAGCAGAAGAAGCAGAAGAGGAAGAGGCAGAAGTAGAAGAGATACCAGAAGTGATCGTCCGTAAAATCAAGATGGATTATGACCGTAACTATGCCCATCTATTCTAGGGGTCAGTCATGTTGGAGTCTATGCAGCCTAGTTCAGTCCCTACCCACCTCTCTCACCTGTATTAGGGATCCGAAAGATGGGGGAAAAGAGCCTACCGGATCGGCCCAGTCGTATAACTTGGCCTCTCCCATTATCATTATGGAAAAAATAATAAATAATTTAAATGCTCTCCACGACGGAAGAACGAGACAATTGTTACGAGATGGCTAAAGCGAGTAATTGTTATTCCTTTCGTAGAGATGCCTTATCAGCCTTTTAGCGTATCTTGTGAATCCATTTTGCTTCAATATGTTCTCTTCTACATATATCATCGTCAAGGAAGTGGCCAGGAATCCTCTCTTCCACGAGTGGTTCTCTAATCATACGCTGCTAACATCGTCGGTGACTATCCTGGCGGCAACCAATCCAGCCCTCATATTCATTCTTTCGTCAAATTTCTGTAACCTCCGCAGCTTGAATGCGCCATTCTCACCACGAGTCAGGTATCACATCCTGATATGCGTAGGTGTGGGAATCTTGATTGAGGATATACCACAGCTGGTAATTCAGGTAACCGGCCGCAGAGTTCGTACACCTTGCACACCATTTCTAACCCGACTTGCTTCTGAAGGTGATTTACAAGACGTTCAATGGGTTCTTTAAAATCATCCCATTTTTGGCCGTCCTTTCAAACTGCATAGGCGTGATTTACGCAATCGTCTCGCAAGTCTACAATTACATGTCGTGGCGACATGACAAACAGCAGATAGCGAGCAGTAAGCGAGAATCTAAGCAGCACCTCTCGTACGCCACTGCTGGCGAGAGCTTGCAAATCCCAGAATCCATCACCACCGCATCAACTGACAACTTCAGGTACTCCAGATCTTGGATAGAATAGATGGCTGTGTTCGATCAGATTTAGGGGGTCACCCAGTGCTGGGTCAGCATATTAAACTGCATTTCATTTTATTTCCTCACTCATTACAATTGACATCTACCAAACATCGCTTTATCTACATTGGAAGCCTCATGAGAAATAGGATGATTCAATCAAACGGGGGTTTGAGCTTTGAACTCCTCAAAGCAGTCTTTCAGAATAGCAAGGCCTTGATCCGCTTCCTCTTTCGTGAGGATCAGCGGGGGCACCAAGCGAACAGTGTTGTTGCTGGCAGTGATCACGATCAGTCCGCGCTCTCTGGCCATCTTGACGATTGGCGTGGGATCAACTGTGAACTCCACACCCAGAATAAGCCCCAATCCACGAACCTCCTTGACCAAGGGATTGCCATTGGTGATATTCCGAAGGCCTTGTTTCAAGTGAGCTCCGGTCTCATTTACATTGGCGAGGAACTCTGGGCGACTAATGCGGTTGAATACCGACAATGCTACACGGCAACCCAAGGGGTTTCCTCCAAATGTGGTTCCATGATCGCCTGTGAATATGCTTGGTGGTGAGCATGGGAATGAACAGCATGTGCACGTG
This sequence comes from Basidiobolus meristosporus CBS 931.73, assembly GCA_002104905.1. Classification (NCBI taxonomy): domain Eukaryota; kingdom Fungi; phylum Basidiobolomycota; class Basidiobolomycetes; order Basidiobolales; family Basidiobolaceae; genus Basidiobolus; species Basidiobolus meristosporus. The sequence goes on along the minus strand of MCFE01000478.1, from coordinate 20,083 downwards.
ATCCCCTTACCTATCTTGATCTTGTCTGCTACTTTGTCGTTCATGAGAATAGCGCCAATGGGGAAGCCATTGGCCAAGGGCTTAGCCAAGGTCAGGATATCTGGAACGACATCAGACGGGAAGTTCTCGAAAGCCCACAATTTACCGGTTCTGCCAAGACCGCACTAAACAAAAGTCGCTTTTAGAGATCAGTGGGTGGCGAGGATCAGAGATGGTAGCTTACCTGGATCTCATCGAAAACTAACAAAGCACCGACTTCATCGCAACGCTTTCGCATAGCACGCAAGAACTCAACCTTGGCCGGGAAAATACCACCCTCACCCTGAACTGGCTCAACGATAACTCCACACGTCTTCTCGGTAATATTGGCTTTAATGCTCTCAACATCATTGAAATCAATGTGCTTCACCCCGGGTACCAATGGAAGGAATGGTTTCTGATACTTGGGATTGGGTGTGCAACTCAAGGCACCCATGGATCTACCATGGAAACCGTTGGAGCAAGACACTATTTCAAACTTGTCATCCTTATCAGAAATGATTTTCCCCCATTTGCGCATGAACTTCAAGGCCCCTTCGTTGGCCTCAGTGCCTGAGTTGGCCAAAAACACCTTACTGGCTTGGAAAGCGCTTGAAGCTTTGGTGGATTCCACTAAAGCCTTAGCAAGCTCACCACTCCATTGGTGATGGAAAAGATTCGAAAGATGCACCAACTGCGAAGCTTGTTCAGCAAGCACCTGGGTCATTTCTTCGTCAGCATGACCCAGTGCATTCACAGCAATTCCGGCGCAAAAGTCCAAGTAACGACGATTACTCTGGTCATAAAGGTAGCAACCTTTTCCGTGTGTAAAGACCAACGAGGGCTTGCTGTAGGTGTTGAGGATGTATTTGTCGCTCTCAGCCAGTATCTCAAGGGTTTTGGGGTTGTTGTCAGCGTCCGGATGCGTGACCTTGGAAGGGCCAGACTAGAAAGAGGACTTGTCAGCAGGGTTTCTAATTTTTACGACTAACGGAAAATGGCCTTACTTGGTGAGTGGCCGAAGCAATGCTTTGGTAGCGGATTTGCTGCGACTACACGAAATAAAAAGATTCAGCAAGCAAAACCCAGACTCATAAACACATGGCTTAGTACCAAACGAGCTAGACTCGAGCCGGTCGTGAATGTCTTTCGGAGAAAACGAGACATTATGGTACTGGCACTATGTCAACTACAAAGGTAAGAAATGAAAAGGCCGCAATGGAGCCACATCAAGCGATCTCACCTGGAAATCAGAAGGGAATCAGCAGTAGCTACGTATGAGAACACGTATAATGATCTAGTCCATTTATATTGCTGAGAGGATCATGGCATACACCTAAGGCAAACACCCCAAGCGTGTCACAAGCATGAACCGAACCATCCAAATTAGTCACTCGGACACCCATTTTCTTGATCACGTTGAGAAAAGGAGGACCAATTTGGGTGAAGGGTAACGTTGCGCTTAAATGTGGCATTGGGCCTGCATTGGTAGACTGACAAACTCATAATGAGCCATTGGTAATCGTATCAAGGGGCTGTTTTGTTGTTATCCTGGATGACAAACAATGAGGGATGGTGAATGGGAAGTTCTGTTTATGGATCGTATCACGTGGACATGGGTAAATTCTAATTTGGGCGGCTCTGCAATTGGCTGGGGATGGGCCATTACTGATCCCCTGCCTCTTGCGGCCATATAAATTTTCCTCAAGAGTCAGATTTCTTACTTCCTTTTATATTAATAGGTAGATGCTCAAGCTCAATCGATTTATTGCACGGGACGCAAGATAGTCAAACGAAGCAGTGGATGCAGAATTGGGGAACATGTATGTACACTCTTTGAAATCCGGTTACACTAGCAAAGAATTGAGAGCAAACTGAAATGACCTTATCATTACAATGGATTCTCTGAGTATGCTTTCGGATGGACTTCTATTTTACAGCTTATTAGCAACTGCCCAAGGTACCAGGTAGCTGATAATCTTTGCAAAGATCGTGTGAATAAATCTCAACGCATATCACCATACAGTTCCTGAAAGTGAACTAGTTTTCTAGTGAGCCCTTCAACCATCTCCATGGTTGTTACTTCACAGCCTTTACCATTCAGGTCCGCTCCTCCTGCATCCTCCTCCTTTCCCTTCTCAGCCATAGAGACCTGTATACGAGTTATGCAATCGAAAATATGCTTGGTCCGTCGGTTCATGTCTTGAAATGTCATGCGATTGCTCACGTTTTTCACTCGAACCGGGGGTGAACCTAACGTTAGAAACTCAGTAAGAATCGATCTCGGTATATGTCAAGTCATGAGTAGTTGAATCGTACGTCTATTGTCGGGGGTGTGTACACCATCCTTCGAGCGAGATGAATTTCGAGAATGGTCCGGCGTGCTTCGTCGAGTCTTCTTTCGCTTCCCATTAGTGTGTGTTTCCTCGTTAGATGAGGCAGGTTTTTGTGGAGTTTCTGACTCGTGACTGCTACTGCACTCTGCTTCAAACGTTAGGCCCAATTGACTCGGGTGTACAAGATGTAATCATTGAATACCTTTGGTGTCTTTTTTGGCCACTTTTCGGTGCTGGCTTTCTTCTTTCGCCACTACCTCCTCATCACCATGGCCACTGGATTTATTATCACGCTTTCTATTTTTGGAACTCGTGTAATCGCGGTCCTCGATCTTGGGAGTGGAATTGGCTTTTTTCTTCCTGCGCTCACCGCGACTAAGATAGTCTTCATCGCTTTCGGATTCCTTAGTCTTCCTACCAGCGGAAATGGGACTAGGTGAGCGATTCCGTGGAGTCTTCGTGCGTTTCGAACGACTCTCCTTTCTATAACCATCTTCAGTATCAAGATCAGATAGGTCGGAGAAGGGCTCGACTTCGGGACCATCAGGCTGGTCTCCTCGCTTTTTCTTTCGACTCTCATCTGACGACTTGCTGTCAGAATGGGTGCTATTGCCACCCTCCGAAGAGTGCTTTTTGGGCTTCAACGGGCTACTGCAGTGAGAGGTAAGCATACAGAGCACTGTATGAACATAGAAAACAAACGTACTTTGCTTTGAGGTTGCTTTTGTAGTACTGCAGGTATGGGTGGTTTTCTGGTTTGCACTGCTCGCAAAAATATTGCTCAGGACAGTCCTTCTCGTCGAGTATATCCACGCAGGCGCAGTGTTGCCATACTTTGCATAGTTCACACTGGATCATCAGTCCTTCGTGATCTAAAGCTGTTGATATAAATAAAAAGAATGATACTTAAGCGGTGGAGGAGTGATGAAGGAGCTTACGTTGCTGGCCGCACACGCAGCGAGTCTCTTCTTCAGACTTGCTACGTTTGCTGCCTCCGCGATTGCCTCTTCGGCTTGCTGAGGTTGGAGTTTTTCCTACTGACCCAACAATGCTGTTAGCGCTGACGAAGAAGAAACCACTTTACGACGAAACACATACTCATATTGTCAAAAGGAAGGGGAGTTTCAGACCCAAAAGGCCACAATGCAGGGTGGTTGTATGTTTGGGGGAAAGTGGCAAGTGAAATTCAACCAAGTGAAGTAACGCTCAAACTGCTTCCAGTCGAGTTTTGTGAGGAAAGGAACGAAGGGCCTCTTGGTAGTTAAGTAAAAAAATACGACAATCCAACGGTCACCAGCGATTGATAATGAATCGACTTTGAAAAAAAACCATCGAGAAAAATCAAGGTCCAGTAATTCTTTTGAAATCCCGAATTCTGCCCAAGAGAAGTTTTAGCTTCCGGGAGATCAGTACTCCTCAGGTGCCCTTATGGTCGTCCCAAAATATCACATCCAATGATAGGAATTTTGACGTCACGTCTAATAATATTCTCCACAGGTTCAAACGGCATATTTTGACCGTCCCTGGAGTATATCCCATATCATTGGTGGAGTGTGTTCCGGATAAGATTAATGTTTACTGGTCGATTAAAATCCACGAGGATTGTCAGTGTTGACTGGTGGATGTTCAAAGTGTGATTACTCTGCTTTATTACTGGAAGTGTTCTCTGGTTTTCTCCACTAGCTCAGCGAAAGGAAAATAAAGTGGAGAGTATGGTGAATTGGGGTCCTCCAATTCTTGTAGGGAGACCCAAGCCCAACCGTCACACTTGTGTGGCTCCATATTCTTAGTTCGCTAGTTAGTCTGAGCCCTTGGTGGTAAAATGATCTTGAAGAGTTACCTTCACCTCCGGTTCATTTTCTTCTATATCTGCTCTCAAAAATACTGTGACATAGTGTTTACTAGCCAACGGCATCGGTGCATTGACGGCATAGAGATATCTAAATGCAGAGGCTGGGATCTTGAGTGCCGTTTCTTCTTCCGTTTCCCCTTGAGATGCAAACCAGGATAAATATTGTACATTAATCTTGTTTCTAGAAGTATGTATCAGTGCTTACGAGCGGCGCAGGATTCGAAACTCTCCCCAAACTCCAAGTGGCCTAAGGAATATCATATTGAAGTTGAGAAAATACTCTCCTCTACACTGGTGTATGCTGGTGTTTATTACCTCCGGGTAAAGCCCAGGTTCCTGAAAAGGAGTGTCTAGTGAAGGGTGATAAGATCTGGCTGGGGATCAATAGTTACCTTCGCCTTGGCTACCTTTACGCTTACCAATCAAGAATTTCCTGTCAGGTCGAAAGATCAAGCCTGCACAAGCGACTTGTACCTGCTTCATGGCGAAGTTTTCTTCATACACAACCTGAAGTGTGGCCTGGATATGGACAGTCGTATCATGTGACAGTTGGAAAATAAATTATCCTACATGGCCACTCTCTTCATACAATGATAATCATTTCAGCGTCTTGAAACCAATCAAAGCAGTTCGAATCATTATACAATAACCAGGAAAGTTCTGTTATATGCCCAATTTTGAATGTTCTACCAGGACGTACAAATAGAGTCTGTCTGTTACCTTTGACTCTTCCAACTAGTTGGCCTTTGGCAATTATGTCCAATCCAGACCTGGAATTTGCCAACTATCGCATTAGCTGGGCCACTGATGATTTGTTCTCAGAAGTACGTAGCGATAGTGAGCTAGATGTAATCCGACCCCCTAAGAAAAACAAAAGCTTTGCACAAGACTTCCTCAACTACAAGTGCAACTTCGAGGACACCGAGCTAGGCTGGAAAAAGCCTAAAAAACTCAGCAACGACTCCCCTCTGCTCACCGGCTTAGGCCCTCAAAGAAAACCACGTAAACAAAGCTTCTGCGAATTAGATAAGGAGAACGACCAATTTGACGCCATCAAGGTTAAAGCTGATTACGAAAGAAGTTTGGCCGAAGCAATCGCTACTCTGGGGATAATCCTGCCCACCAGAAGAAGCTCCGTCAGTTCAAATGCTTCAAGAGAGTTGGTGCTAAGCGAATCGAACGAGTAGCTCGCGAAACTGCTCTGGAGGTAGTGGAGTCTTCTCTAGCCACGCAAGTGCTTATTGTATTCATATGCGTATTCAGATATTTAGTCATACAAACCTATGTTTGTCCGTATTATATGTACACATTTATTTTAATATGATAAACCATCTTTACATTCAACGCTGGATACTCATGGAAATGCGTATTACCTAAATGACTCGCTCATTCTATAGCAAAAAGATACGTTAGTATGTTATTGTTACCAGGCAACAAATATAACTCTATCAGTGGAGTGGGGGTTCTCATATCTACGTAATCGCAAAAGCTCCGGTCCCAACCTCTCGGGTGAATCCCGCACTGCCCTTTTCTATATGCCGCGCTCCTCGCCAGCTATGCAAAGCTTCTCAAAGCTGGTAGAATATTTTACGCTGCAACCTTACTTTTGGTTCACCAATCCGCTCTCACAACATAACACTAAGTTCGGAGAGTTCATGTTGTAAACCAGATATGTAGATCTTAGAGTCCCCTTTACCCGTAAAACTCAATGTTAGAGTTCAGGGTCTATGAAAAACTCGTAGATGTCAAGCTGAAATAATTCAGACTTGGCACCCCTTGTAGATTTATGTCCGGCCTTACTGCTTAATAGACAATACTAGATCTAAAGCCAAGATTTCGAACAATACAGGCACAGCAGGGATGTCGAGAAAATTGAGAGCAGTGAGCTTTGGATTGAAACGCAGTCAAACCTTTTACATATCAAACATCATATAGAGTGATCAGAATAAATCAAAACCAGCAATGCTACTTACTTTTACTTGGGTTGGTTCTCGCTGAAGCAGATCTCTTCACTGTTGCTACTCTAGGACTAGAGCAGAAATTAGATGTGGAAGCGTTTTGTTGGTGATGAAAATAACCCAAATTACGATATACCCCTGCAATAGATATTTTCGGATCATTATTCTAACTAAATGCTAATGATTTTAGTGGGTATATTAACATTGCATGGACAAAATGTTGCCAAAATCATTGTTGGTCAAGAGTGGCAATCTTTAGTTTAAATTTATCTCTCTTTGAAAGATTTAATTCTATCAAAAGGAATTCCCCTAATCCCATACACGCTGAAATGAAGATATTGTGTGTTGCTGAGAAGCCCTCTATAGCCAAAAGCATCGCCCAGATACTATCAAAAGGAAACGTTCGTACCGTAGGTATTTTGGAATAGATCGAGGTTTAGGATCCATTGGTCTATTGTTCTATGAAGATTGCCGCTTTGTATTCCTCACGTCACTGGTATCATGCAATGTACTCAGCGTTGGTCACTGTTTTGTCAATTTAGAGAGCCGGAAAAAACAAATATTGCAAAAACTTCGACTTCCAGTATAAATACAACGGGAAAACATGCAAATTCACGATGACTTCATTGCTCGGGCATATAATGGTATTGGATTTTGGACCAAATCACAAAAAGTGGGATTCTTGCCCGCCAGCATCGCTGTTCGAGGCACCAGTATATAAATCAGTAAACCCGGTAAATAGCTATCCTGTATCCTTAAACAAAGGCGGGATCCAATGAATATCCACTTTTTTGATAGGCTTTTAAAGACATCGTGGTAAATCTGCAGCGAGAAGTGAGAGATGCTTCGATACTGATGATATGGACCGATTGTGATCGGGAAGGCGAAAATATTGGACATGAAGTCGTGGAAATCTGTTCCAAAGCGAATGATAGGATACATGTTCTGAGAGCTCGATTTTCCGTAGTTATGACAAGGTACCAATAAATCTACATATTTATGTTGTCATTTTGTATAGGATATTGATCCCTTGTATTCCGGTTACTATAGGGAAATCCATAATGCATGTCAAAACCCATTGAATCTAGATATCCGACAAGTAGACGCAGTTGATGCACGCACTGAGCTAGACTTGAGAATCGGAGCGGCCTTCACTCGGTTTCAAACGTTACAACTCTGTCCTCAGTTTCATGAGCTGAACGAAAAAGTAATAAGCTATGGTAAGCCAGTAACAACTCTTAATGATGTCAACTCAAGGTGTGCTTGATAGAGACCATGCAATATAGGGCCCTGTCAGTTTCCTACTCTCGGATTTATCGTCGATCAGTTCCTCCGAGTCGAGAATTTCGTCCCTGAGGATTTCTGGAAAATAGATGTGTGTGTCAATCGAGCTGATGGTTTAGCCAGATTCAATTGGCAAAGAGGGTCCATGTACTGTCAATTGTTTTGTCTTATCTTGTATGAACAATGCGTTGAAAACTCCATGGCCACGGTTTCTGGAGTGAAATCCAAGCCTACCAGTAAATGGTAAACCGCCTTTGCTGCTTTCAGATCTCCTCAACTACATATTTATCTGCACTCGCTCATAAAATCAGGAAGCCATTACCATTAACTACAGTTGAGCTCCAAAAATCTGGCGCACGTTTTCTCAAAATGACTTCTGACCGAATTATGACGGTGACTTAGTATTGGTACATCTATCGTCTCAGTTTGCTAACATCTATTTTGACACAAGATTGCTGAGAGTTTATATAACCGTGGTTTCATAAGTTACCCCAGAACTGAAACTGATCAATTCGATAATAGCTTCCAGCTTCTACCACTAATCGAAAAACAAGTCCACGATCAGCAGTGGGGTCCATATGCTAAAATGTGATACTGGTTATTGATCAATGAGAAACGCCTATAACTGATCCTATTATTCCGTGAATAGGCTTTTGACGGGTGGGTTCAAATCCCCACGAACAGGAAAAAATAACGACAAGGCACACCCGCCAATACACCCTACAGCCTGGGCAAAAGACTTGATTGGCGATGATCGACAAGTCTATGAGTTTGTTGTTAGGAGGTTTCTTGCTGCATGTTCCGACAACGCTAAAGGCCATGAAACCACTGTGGAGATCAACATTTCCGACGAAGTCTTCACTACAAAGGGTAAACAACTACGCATACCCCAATTAATTAGTATTCACTACCCTTGGTACATAGGTTTGATGATTATTGCCAGAAATTACCTTGAAATTTATCCATACGATCGCTGGAGTGAAACCACTATCCCAGTCTTCCAGAAGGGCGAGCAATTTATACCTGATAGCATCGAAATGTCTGAGGGAAAAACCAGTCCTCCCTCTCTCTTAACCGAGGCTGACTTGATTGCAGTAATGGACAAAAATGGAATAGGTTAGTTGGAATAACAGTCCTTGATTCTGAGGGTTGTAGATTGATCTTCGGCTTAGGCACTGATGCAACAATCCACGAACATATCAAGAAGGTTCTGGATCGCGCTTATGCATTCAAAGAAGCGAGCTATTTTGTGCCCTCCACATTAGGCATCGCCCTTGTGGAAGGATATGATGGTATTGATTTTAATACATCTCTCTCCAAACCGTTTCTTAGAAGAGAAGTAAGCCCCGTTACTGTTTATACGTCGATTAGAATGCAACTAACAGTCAACTACTGAAATCAAGATGGAGCTTAACATGAGAAAAATCTGCGAGGGATCACAAACCAAAGAGTTGGTCGTAAGACAAGGAGTTGGGATGTATCGAGATGTTTTTCTCAAAACCAATGATCAAAGTTTCAAACTTGTGCAAGTAGGAACAGATTTGCTTCTCGGTTTTTTGATGCATATTCATTCCTTGTTTAGGCATTAGCGAGGTATTTTGGCCATAATCCGGAGGAGCTCGAACCGAATCAGTTGTTTCAAGTATGTGTTATCACATACCATTTAAAATCGTTAATGAAGTGCTCACTCTCCATTAGGATAATGATGAAGGATCAGGAGTAGATCACGCCGAGAATGGTATTGTTAACGAGAGATATAAGAACATCAATGTTAGTTGCCCGGTTCTTGCAGAGATTGGCTCTATTCCATCATGCTACTGCGGGCTGCAATCAGTTTCCAGAACAGTGAAGAAAGAGGGTCCTAATCAAGGGAGGCAATTTTTCTGTTGTTCTAAACCCCAAGATGCAGATAGATGCGATTTCTTTCAATGGCTTGAAGATTCCTGTACCCTTCAGGTAAGCGAATAACGTATATATACAATCCGTGTTTCATGTACTGATTATCGTGATCAAGGCATGTTGCGAACGTGATCCTGTTTTAGCAAACGTTGATGTACCAAAAAACAATGGTCATAGAGTGGAAGCTCACCACAACAGTGCAGATTTCAGGATGTCCACTAACAGCAATGTTATAGACGATGCCAATATTCCTAAATGTTCTTGTGGTGATCGTGCCAGCGCCAAGACTGTACGCAAAAGAGGACCCAATACTGGCAGACAATTCTATGGTTGTCCGAAACCTAAAGGACAAAATTGTGATTTTTTTCAATGGAAAGACGAAGTACCATCGTTTCCTTCGATGGAATATTTAGAGGGCAACAGACAGGAATTGACGGGCGAAACTATTGTCTCTGAAGTGGTGATGGTAAGCTCAGGGTTGAGTCCTAAATAGCAGTTTACCTTCGCAGTAACCATTTTGGGCACTAAGCAACTTTATTTTCAGAATAATCCTTTAAACGAAAACAACCCTGTGTGTGACTGTGGTCTATTGACTACTATCAGGACTGTTTCAAAGGATGGGCCAAACAAAGGGAAATCATTTTTCGCCTGCTTAAACTCCAATGGAAGATGTACCTTCTTCCAGTGGCTTGAAACTCGTGATGAAAATGAGTGTAATAGCGGCGGCATCTCGCTGCCAGGCTCCTCGGAGATTTGTTATAAGTGTGGTCAGGTAAATGAACAGTTTATATTGTTGTATTGATAGCTCAATGTTCAGCGGTACTTGAATGATAGGTAGGACATATCGCAAGAAACTGCCCAAAGCATGCGCCTTCGGCTCGTACCAAGAATCCTAGGGAGTATAATTGCTTTGTTTGCAATAAGGTACATTGCACAGCATTGAGACAGGAATTTTAGAATGGATGAACTGAAGGATTGAATGGAGCAGCAGGGTCACTTGGCAAAAAACTGCCCAACAAAAAAACGAGAACACCCACCACGTAAGATCACGCCTGGATCCAAGCGCACCTCAACCGCTAAATCACGCCGTAGCAAAAGACAAAAGTGAGACTAGCTAGTTGTTACATTCATCTATTCCGGTTACTCCGACCAATTTTGAACATTTGATATGGTTATGTCATAGCCAAGTGAAAAGATCAGGTGCGTCATGCTTTTTATTTGTAGCATGACTATATTCAGCAAATACTCGTTCTCCTCATCATATATGTTAAGCCACATCATCGCACTTTGGATTTTTAATCCGATTGTCATTACAATGCCAAATCCTGTTACGAAGTATACATTGAGTGCCATTTTTTCCATTTGACTGCTATTCTACTACTCTTTCTCTTTGTGACTGCCTACACTTTCTATCAAAGAAAGTAACTTGCTAGAGCTACAATACAAGTACTATATACGTTCGAGTTTACAGTGAGGATGCTTCAGTGGACAATATTCTTAGTGCTTATTGCACTAAATGCTGTGCTCGCTGCGGATTACATGGTAAGTTTTTGCTTGCTTGCGGGAATCATAGTCCACCTCGTAACCATCCACTTTCTATTGGGAGTAGATCGGCGTGGGCATCGCAGACATTACTGGGTAATTAAAGTTAACTTGAGGTTCATTTCAAGCTCGGTTTTACTAACAAGAGTTTCTTTGATTCCTTACAGACCAGCTGGTATGATACTCGTATTTGATTATGTATGATTATATCCAGCTAACACTATACGACATGGAACAATTTGTGATATAGCCGAAATTAACATGATGGTAAGAAAATTCAATTTGACGCATACAGGACGATACTGATACTTCTTCCCAAACCAGGGTTATGCGAAAGCCAGCCAAAAAACTGCCGGTATCCATTTAAGATTACGATCCAGAGGTACATTATCCTACCAGTTGAAAAGTAGGTTGACGTGTTCGCTGATGACCTTGTAGCTTTCATTGTCAGTGATCCGAATGCGACAGAAAATCGAATTGCCTACGTGTCGGCAGATTTGGGAATGATCTCTCAAGTGGTTCGCAGGCGGGTTATCGAAGCATTAAAACAGCTCTATGGCGATTTGTACAATGACAACAATGTAGCACTTACCGGCACACACACTCATAGTGGTCCAGGTGGTTGGCACCAATATGTGTTATATCAGTTTACCAATCTTGGATTTATTGAAGACGCTACTCGTCCGGTGGTTAACGGTATCGTGAATTCAATCCAACGAGCTCATGAAAACATGACTCCCGGATTCATAACCACCTCTGCGGGAGATGTGGAGAACGGAAACATCAACAGATCTCCCTGGGCATACGATCAGAACCCTCAGTCTGAGCGAGCACGTTACAAGCACAATACAGACCAAGAGATGAGGCTGGTCAAATTCACCAACGAGGCTGGGGAGCCATTGGGTATTCTCAATTGGTATGCAGTCCATTGCACCTCTATGAACAACGAAAACCTCTTGATTAGCGGAGATAACAAGGGATATGCTGCTTATGCTTTTGAAAGAGAAATGAATGGCGACGACATATTACCAGGAACAGGCAAGTTTGTTGCGGGCTTTGCTCAGTCCAACATGGGCGATGTCTCTCCAAATACTCAGGGGCCACGCTGTCTTGATAGCGGATTACCCTGCGACTATAAGACAAGTACGTGTAACGGCAAAAACGAGCTTTGTGTTGCTAGGTAATATAGTTTTGTAACCTAGGCTTGTATGTTGTATTCACAAATCCATCGATATCACATCATCTAGAGGGCCTGGCTACGAAACCGGAGGCGATGTGGAGTCTACTAGGATTATCGGCTCCTATCAATACGAAACGGCGAAGAGATTGATGAATGAGGCTAAAGAATACGTCAAAGGACCCGTCGATTTCAGGCACCAGTTTGTAGATCTGACCAAAGTGGAAGTCAAACTCGGAAACTCAACCACGAAAAGACTATGCAAACCTGCCATGGGTTATTCGTTTGCTGCTGGTACTACCGATGGTATGCCTTTTTGCACCAATTTCTCACGGCCACAACTAACCAACCTACTCTCACACCCAGGCCCTGGTGAGTTTGATTTCACCCAAGGAGACTCCAATGTCAGCCACCCATTCTGGGATGTAGTCCGTGCTTTTATTACGAAACCAAGTGAGGAGCTGAAGGAATGCCAATCTCCTAAGCCAGTCCTTCTGGCCACGGGAGAAATCAAGTTACCCTATATGTGGCAGCCACGCGTAGTTGATATCCAGATCCTGCGAGTTGGACAGCTGGTGATTGCGGTGGTCCCTGGTGAGTTCACCACGATGAGTGGCCGTCGATTACGAGAGGCGATTGGACAAGTGTTTGCCGAAACGAGCGATTTGAAGAATCCAATCGTAGTTCTGGCAGGCCCATCGAACACTTACTCAAGTTACGTTACAACTCCGGAGGAGTATTCAGCTCAGCGGTATGAGGGGGCCTCCACTATCTATGGCCCCAACACCTTGGATGGCTATATACAGTTGTACAAGGAGGTGGCCGCAGCAATGATCCAAGGAAAGCCGGTTGTTTCTCTGATCAGCACACCAGATCTGACTCGAAATGCCATCAACCTTCAAACTGGAGTTGTTCTGGACACCGCTCCCATCGGAAAGAAATTTGGAGATGTTCTAAAGGATGCTCAAGCCACTTACAAGATAGGAGATACGGTGAGCGTGGCATTCGTAGGTGGCCACCCTAAAAACAAAGTGGCTCTGGAAGAGACGTTTCTTACTGTTGAGATGCAAACATCCGATGATTGGAAAGTGGTTCGAAATGATGGAGATTGGTGCACCAAGTTTCAATGGAAACGTCAAGGAATCGCCGAAAGCAACGTGACCATCCAATGGCAGATCGAACCCAATGTGAAACGTAAGTCATCGTAGCATGCTTGTATTTGAGTTTAAACTAAACTTTTCCCATTCGCCCGCCTAGCTGGGATCTATCGCATTGGATACTTTGGGGCAAATAAAGCATTTGGAAAGATCAGCTCTCATTCCGGCTATTCGAGCACATTCCAAATTTCCAATTAGCTTCCTAGTTTCTGTAGTGTGGCTGCTATCCATGCTAAAGCACGTTCTTAATAAAATCCCGATCTTTCGTTTGTGTACAAATGGGGCTCAGAAATACTGGAGGTGCGATGTGTGCACGCCTCTTAGCTAAGTTTCCCAGATTGTCCAACAAGGTCAATCACTTCTCAAAGAGGGTATATTCGGTCCATGGGCAGGAAACCTGCTAATTATACGAATCTCTTCCATTGTACCTTCCACATTGCCAAATTCGATAGATTCGACATCCTGCGAATAAATTCCATATTAGGAGACATTCAGAAGCTGCTATAGATGACGGAATGACCAAATCCAGTAGATAGATTATTCACTACATACATCCGGCGTGCTGCTCACCTGGGTAATTCAGGGCTTGACTCAGCGCAAGGGAGTGAAGACAAGCGCTTTGCTTCCACTGAAGCGTGGGGAAAGGCTCCGGCATGTTCACCTCTACGTCGCGGTGCTTTTGTAGCACCCGACCATCGGACATCACGGTGGAGTTAAACTCAATTTATCGTTTGATTCGGGATCCAAATCTGTCGAACGCTTCTGTTTTCCTATGGTACGCTAGATAGCCATTGCCATTATCATCGAGTAATTGGGGAATCTAGATCCAGTTGGGTAGAAAGTACCAGCAAAGAAAAAAACCCCATCCAGCGGGCCAATAAGGGCGATGACCGCTGATCGATAAATAGCTACTGGTCCGCTTGTTGTCCCCTCATGTTGCAATGGCTACAATGTCAGAAAACACACTTGCCATAGAGTTTACCGACTTAGAGAAGAAGCAGGCGAATCTTGAGGATGCGGAGATCGTCAAAAAAGAGATGTCTTTCCGGAGAATGATCTCCCTGTTCATTGGGTTAGCCACTTGATTAACTTACCAACCAAACCAATCACCAATACTAATGCTGCTTGTAAAGCCTCGCCCTCACATTCTTCCTCGGCGCCATCGACGACACCATCGTCGCCACGTGCCTTTCACACATCGCCAGCGAGTTCAACGCCATGGATTCCATCTCCTGGGTGGGCACCAGTTACCTTCTGAGTATGACCATTCTCCATCCACTCTACGGGAAACTGGCCACCCTGTTCGGAAGGAAGGTCGTCGTTCTTACCGCGTTGGTCATCTTCACCATCGGGACCGTTTTGTGCGGCGTCTCGCAGAGCATGACCATGCTGATCCTGTCGAGAGCGTTCACCGGTATCGGAGGTGGCGGGACCTACTCGTTGCCGTTCATCATTATTTCAGGTTTGTGCCGCATCGTGGATGGAACTTGGGCCTTTCGGATCATCTAACCCCCTTCGTGCAGATACGTTCCCTATTCGTGACAGAGGCAAGTACATGGGCATCCTGGCCGGAGTGTTCGCCCTCGCGTCCATCACCGGTCCGTTGCTAGGCGGAGTCCTGTCGGACAAACTTTCCTGGAGATGGGCTTTCTACGTGAAGCTTCCCCTCATCGTGTTCACCCTGTTCGTGGTCGGTTACTGTCTTGATTCCGACTCTACCCCCGGCACATTTTGGAGCAAGGCCAGGCGGATTGATTGGGTCGGTGCATTCTTGCTGGCCACAGGGGTGGTGTGCGTCCTGATCCCTACCAACTGGGGTGGCTCCAAGTATGCTTGGTCCAGCCCCGTCATCATCAGTCTGTATGTCATTGGAGTGTTGGCGTTGGCGTTGTTCGTCTTCTACGAGCCACGTTACCCCAAGGAGCCCATCATGCCATTCCGATTCTTCAAGATCAGAAACGTCTGCGTCAGTCTGATCGGAGACGTCGTCTTCGGGGCCGTCTACTTCGGTGGCGTGTACTACATCCCGTTGTTTTTCCAGGCAGTTTATGGGGATAGCGCAGAAAGCTCCGGCATCAAGATCCTGCCCGCCCTGATGTGCAACTTTGTGGCCTCGGTGGGTGCCGGCTGGCTTGTTAGTTACACCGGCAAGGTGCGCCCATGGATCATCGTAGGCACCAGCATCCTTGTCATCGGTACCGCCCTCATCACCACATTGAATCCTCGCTCGGTGCAGGCTCAGGAGCTGGGCTACCTTGCTATTTACGGCATAGGATGTGGTCTATGCTTCCAGCTGTATATCATTGGTGTTCAATCGGCGGTCAAGGAAGAAGGTAAATGCCCAGAGACTTTTCAATCTCACGAGCGTATCACTAACAGAAACCCTTAGATCAACCCCAGATCACTGGAATCCACGCATTCTCGCAATCCTTCGGAGGAGCGATCGCCTTGCCGATGCAGAATGCCATTCTGAACATCGTGCTAGCCAACAACCTACAGCGAGATGTACCTACGCTAGGGGTGAGTGTTTCCTGATTGATTCTCCTTGATGATGGCCGATCATAACCTTTCTCCCCGATAGATCACCTCCATCGAGCCAACTCAAGTCCAGTTCGTGGCCGCTCAATTCCGCCACCAGGTTGTCGAGGCCTACACCGGCGCACTCCAGGATGCTCTTATTCCCCTATGTGTCTTGGCCGGGTGCACCTTCGTGGTCAGCCTGTTTATGAAGCCAGTGATTCTTGGACATCACTAATCCATGTATTCCATCCCCTACTTAACCCTCATACATATATATATGCATATATATATACCCTAATCCAATGTAAATAAACGGAACCATATCGTGACGATGTTTTTGAACCAGAATTTACTTGCCACCCTGCTTCGCGTCCTCGGTGGTAAATTAGATTTCTCGTCCCATTGGCGTATGCTTTCGCTTAGCTCGATTCGGTTTCGCTCTCGAAGAGTCCACGCAGGTGATCCCAACTCTGGCGAAATAAGGGTGCCATGGTCTATGAAGGAGACTAGACCTTACTCGCTCGGTGATCTGTCGCAACACTTCAGGAATAACACCAGGTTTTATTACAGATTGAATGTTGGAAAGGAATTTTGGGAATGTATAATGGTTGGCGTGTATGTGATACATGGTAGATGGCATATATGCAGGACGAGGAATGCATGCTCATTTGAACATCTTCTTGGGTGTGGAGCAGGCGAAGAACTCATAGAGAAAGCCGCCGACGACTGCACCAACAGCCGGCCCGATCCAAGGAACCCAAAAGAAGTGCTGACCACCGACCCAGGGAACATCCCCCCAGCCAGCAATTGACATGAAGATTCTTGGACCCATGTCACGGGCAGGGTTCATGGAGTAGCCGGTAAGGGAGCCAAAGCTGAGGCCAATCCCGGTGATCATCATGCCGAGAGCCAACGGAGCATAGTGGGTAGCCCCAGCATTCAGCTTGTCAGTGATGGCGAAGATACTGGCGGCGAAGAATGCAGTGTTCACCAATTCAGCATAGAAAGCGCTGCCGATGGACATGTATTCTGGGAGGAAGGCGGCGAAGAGGCCGGCGGACTCGATGCCACGATGGCCGTTCTCGAATTTGACGATCTGGGCGTGGAAGTAGGTGTAGTTCAGTAACGCAGAGCAGAACGCACCCAGAATCTGGGCGAGCATGTACCAGGGGACCTTCCTCCAAGGGAAACCGCGGTTTACCGCCATGGTAAGGGTGATGGCGGGGTTGATGTGACCGCCAGAAATCCCCGCGCACATATACAATCCCAACATGAACCCGAATCCGACTCCCCAGCAGATGGTGTTTCCAACTGCTGAGTAGCCGCCAATCTCCATCTTGCACTGCTGTACAACCCCGATGATAAAGCTTACAAACACAAAGGTCCCAAAGAACTCGGCGATGTACTCGCGATTGGAGGAACGAAGGTTCCCTAGAGCTCCGGCGTTCAGAAATCTCTGCATGCTGGAGAGTTCGTCAACTGGGCTAACGGTGGTGGAGAGCTCGTGGCCCTGGGACATCTTGATGGCGCTCGATGAGGCGGCGTCGGGGATGGTGATTTGCTGGTCGCTCATTGTCAATAAAGTTGTATGACTGAAGAAGTATGGCCTCTCCCTGACCACATTTATAAGCGCGTTGACCATCCACATTTGGTCTAAATCACAGGCGCTGGTGATCGGATCGGTTTGGTAAATCTCCCCAAGGTTTGTCTCCACTATTCCACCATTGGATGAAGTCTATTTGTTTGCTTAACATCTTTCATTTTCGGCCAACTTACATCATCCCGGGATCTTATTTGAACCAAGTCAAATTTTGCTAGCGCCTATCCATTGTTCCTTCTACGTCGACACCGGGCGCAAGATTTCTAGTTCCATGGATGTCACATATTATATTAACTCAATCTGGTTATATTCTTTAGGTTTGTGTAATCCCTGCCAAGGCTTGGATGTTGTACAGGCTAACTAAACAAGACTAATAGCTGCTTAAAGTGTGAAGGCGTCTTGCTACTTAGTGATGTTTTAGAGGTGCTTTGTTAACAATACCCTGAGGCTTAGCTACGTGGCATCATGTTGCACATCGTCTCGGATGACCATGGCTACAGTCAGAATGCCCTAGACAGCTCTCGATGCACATCCCATGTTTCTGTAACTATCTATGGTGAGAACGTGACGTCCATGAATAGCATGGAGTGTTATTACTGAATGAATAAATTGGATTGGGAAACAATTGATGTTCTGAGCGCCCCCTCCAATCAGAGCAAAAGCAACATGGCATGTGGCGGTCTATTTTATGGTTCAGATAAAGCGCACGAATCAACAGAAATACCTCAGGATCAGCAGGGTGCGTCCAATCTATTCACTTGTGACTCCGAAATAGAATCGGCCTAGTTGTAGTGTATATAACATGGTGATCATTAATACTAAACAAGTTACCTGTCAGTTGATGGTAAACGTAAATTACATGCCTCGGTGCTACGAAATCAGGTATATAGCGTTATTTACTTTGAAGTTACTTTGGGTTCGGGGTTATTTCATGTTCCTGGTGTGGAGCTGGCAATTCTATCATATCGTCCAATTTACTCGCAATGAGGATCAGGATTTTCGCTACTGCTGCCTTTTTCACCACAACGATAGCGTTGGTGGACGCCGTCTCCTCTCAATTCCCTTTCCCGGATCCAACTGGTCAATTCAAGGTAGGAACGGTTGAGTTGACCCGTACGCACCCACTGTGGAAGACTGCGCTCCCATGGTTCAGCTATTTTATCCTGCTGAACTTACCAAGGGTCATCCCGTCTCATCATACATGTCTGAGGGTACAGCCCAATTCGAGAACCAAAGACATGAGTTGGCCAACAACACTCTGCAAGGTGTCCAGATACAAGCATATCGGGGGTGGGGGGCTCCTATTTCCAGCATCAATTCGCCGGTGGTAATATTTTCTCCAGGCATGGGAGCGTCACGCTGCCTCTACACCGCTACGTTATTGGATATTGCCAGTCGCGGTTATTTTGTGGTGGCTGTGGATCATCCATACGACGCAGATGTAGTGCAGTTCCCTGATGGGCGCTTGGTGAAGGGAATCTTCCGTGGCCCCACTCCCGAGCAGATCGAAAAGGCCATGATTATTCGTACTCAGGACGTTAGCTTTGTCCTGGATTAACTGAGCACATTAAATGTTAGTCGATTGGGGCTTTTGGAAACCATTGAAATGCCTTATTTCTTCAGGATGAACAGAGTATCTCCCAAATGGATCAATAGGTCTGTAGGAGGAACGGAATATCTCCCAAATGTCTAAATTTTCTATGCCAGCAAAGGTTAGGGTTACGAACTTTCCCGCAATTTGATTGCTACTACGCAATATTCCATTCTCACCAGCCCCAATCACCGGATTTCATGTCGATTCCGCATAAAGACAATGCGAGTCACTCAAAGCGTCGATTAAACCACCAATGAAAATAATCACCATTCCGGCGGTCAAAGGGGTTTGTCCATCCCCGCCAGAATATCCATCGTGACCTATATAAGCATCATGATGTATCGAAATACCCGTACCCCGTAGACTTTAAACGAATGGGCTTCAAGACTAATAGCATTCCCAACAATCCAACCAACAACCCAGCCTGGCATACTTTAGATTTGGACCGGGTTATCCAAGTCCTTCACACAAATGCTGAGACTGGCCTACCCAGCATGGATATCCCAGACAGGCTGGCCCAATATGGTCATAACGAATTGGGTGGCGCTGGCGGGATCAAGTGGTACACTGTCTTGTCGTATCAGCTGAAGGACGCGATCAATTATATTCTGGTTGCAGTTACGGTAAGAGAGCCGGATTGCAATGCCTCCACTATTTCCTAACTACAAACGCGAGTGTAGGTCTTGTCCTTTGTACAGAGGGATTATATCACTGGCTCCCTGATTCTGGCCATCACCTTGTTCAACACATGCCTCAGTGTCCATCAGGGGTACCAGGCGGAGCAGACGATGCAGGCGTTACGTGGAATGTCTTCCCCTACTGCTTGTGTCATACGCAACGGGGAGGAGTCGGTCGTCAGCAGCCGGGATGTAGTTCCAGGCGATGTCCTTGTCATTCAAGAAGGGGACTCCATCGCCGCTGATGTCCGACTGTTTTTTGTGACCAATTTCGAAGTTAACGAGGCACTGCTTACTGGAGAATCCGAGCATGTCAGCAAAAAGTGGGGGCAAATTCCTAGTTTGGCACCTGATGACGAATTGCTAACTTGAATATTCAGACTTGATCCACTTGAAAAAGGAGACATGCCGTTAGGCGACCGCAGCAATATGGCTTATTCATCAACCATTGCTTCCAAAGGACGTGCCA
>MCFE01000477.1:0-68474 GCA_002104905.1 Basidiobolus meristosporus CBS 931.73 | reverse complement strand
TAACCCTAACCCTAACCCTAACCCTAACCCTAACCCTAACCCTAACCCTAACCCTAACCCTAACCCTAACCCTAACCCTAACCCTAACCCTAACCCTAACCCTAACCCTAACCCTAACCCTAACCCTAACCCTAACCCTAACCCTAACCCTAACCCTAACCCTAACCCTAACCCTAACCCTAACCCTAACCCTAACCCTAACCCTAACCCTAACCCTAACCCTAAACCCTAACCCTAACCCTAACCCTAACCCTAACCCTAACCTTTTCCTAGCCCTTACTATAACACCTACACCCTCTCCCTGCTAATTTTCCTAACCCAGGAATAATCCATCCATCTATAAATTCTGGCTCCTGGAATTTTTGCTCCTTCCTTCTCTTCTCCCTGCTAATTTTCCCACCCACCCACCCCATCCTACCCTCTTCTTCTTGTTTCTTATGCCCTCACTCCATTCCCTTCAGATTTCCTTTCTTGAGGAAAGGCTTGCACTTGTTGGAGCTGAAAATGCTTTACTCAAGAAGCAAGTTCAAAAGCTGTTTTCTGCCTTTTCTGATCTGCAAGAATCTAATGTCCCTGTGCCAACTCTTCCTGTCAACAAGATTCCCCAAGAATTATCTGCTCCTGCTCACTCTTCCTAATCTGAAGCTGTCAAAAAGCCTGTTCCTACTTCCTCAAGACATCCTGCTGCCCCTCCCAAGACTAAAAGAAAGTTTCCTGCTACTTCTGATTTGCCTCCTGCTACTGACTGGGCTGTCTGCTACTTTGCCAATGTGGAGTTTATTCCTATATCTGAGCATAGGATGTATCTCAAGCAACAAGGTTACAACTTATCCAAGATTGTTAACATGAGATTTATCAACCATCACACTATGGAGGTAGTACTTGACAAAAGTATTGCTAAAGAGTTCTCTCAAAATGTCTCTGACCAGTTTTACTGGGAACCTACTGACCATGCCTTTGAAGAGTTTCCTGATTCTCCAGTTTACAAGACCTTCTCATTAGAGGAATCTCTGATCTCAAGATTCACTTCACTTATCAAAAACTCCCCTTCACCTGCTGTTACCCACTTCTTAAAGGATTATTATATCTCTCAAGCTTATCTACTTCACTCCCCCATGAACCTGAACTCCAGTGTACTCTGGGATACTGCCTTAACTTTAGCTTAGATTTATTCATATTCAACTTAATGTTTACTTTGGGAATCTTCTATTCCCAGCTGGCTTCATTATTTGTAGTTAGACTTGTCTGCAATCAAATAAAGATTTCACCTACCTTGGTGACTTTCCCTCCCCTAACCCCACTCTACCTGCTCAGGTTTCTGCTACATATCTTGGCTTTCCTTTCCTTCCTACTGGACTAGACTCTGGAGCACACCTGAAGAAGAGAATTATCCTGGCAAGACAGGCACTCCACAAGCTACTGGCTATTACTCCTCCCACAACTTCAGCTCCCAGCTGCCTCCTTCTTCTCAAGCAGTTTGTCTTCCCTGTCCTGGAATTTGGCTTACCACTTCTCTCTCTTACTTCTAGAGACTGCACTAAGCTTGACAAGTTTGCAGTATGGTGCATTACCTCCTTGGTGTCTCATTTGCCTGAATGCCCCTACAGACATGCTATTCTTGGTGCTTTGGGGTTTATGCCCTATAAGATCAGACTTCTCCACCTTAGAACCAGATTATACCTCAGACTTCACAACTGCAGCAACCCACTGATTAAGGCCTGGAAGAGAACACACCACACAACACCTGGCTCCTGCTGGAGAACTATACTTGGAGATCCTGAAGTCAAGAAGTTTGCTGAATTTATTCTGCAGTCAGAAAAACCCACGCTGGCCTACCTGAAGTTCTTAACAGACCTTTGGCAGCAATATCTGCAGCAGCACACTCCCTCTATGATGAATATCAATCCTTATCACATTCCCCTCATTAATGTTGTTCACAAGTCATTCTTACCTCTCTTGCTACCCCCCTTCCCACTGAACAGTGTCTTGAGCACTGAAGAACTATCATCACTTCTTATTAACTTACCTACAAATTCCCCTCAGCCACACACTCTTGTATCAAAGCTACAACAATAGCACTGGCTTCTTTGTTTCAACTGAAATAAAGATTTAACCTGTTGGTGAATGTCTCCCCCCCCCTAAGGTATTGTAGAGTCTGTATGCCTTACTCTCATTGCAGTGGCCCAAAAATATGCATTTTACACTTTTTGGCTCAAATTTTGACTGATTTCCAGCCAGTCTTTTGGCATATGCTGTACACCCAAATATTCTTAGATGTTCTGCACTTGGTCTGTATCCATACCATGCTTCAAATGGAGTAGAATCTTGAGGTATTCTTTTATAACTCCTATTTTTCAGGTATACAGCAGTGGCAACTGATTCTGCCCAAAAATCATAGGATAATTTTTGATCATGGATCATAGATCTTGCCATATCAATTATTGATCTGTTAGCTTGTTCTGCTACTCCATTTTGCTGTGTGGAGTATGGTACAGTAGTCTTTTGATTTATCCTATGAATTTTGCAGAAGTGGATGAGGAGTTTTGAGGTATATTCTCCACCATTGTCAGAGCATATTTTCTTGATTTTTTCACCAGTTTCTCTCTCCACCATGGCTTTAAGCTCCCTGAGCTTAGACAGAGCTTCTTCCTTTCTCTCCACAAAGCAGACACATGTGTATCTTGTATAATCCTCAATAAAAGTGATTAAATACTTCATCTCGCCTAAGGATAAATTTTGCATAGGTCCACACAGATCTGGGTAAATTAGATGTAATTTTTTCTTAGTTTTGATTAATCCAGAGCTCTTGAACGGTTGTCTGGCTTGTTTCCCATATATGCAGGCTTCACAGTGCTCCAAATTAGCTGGGGATCAATTTTCAATCCAGAAATTAGCTGATCTTTGATCATTTTACGCAAATAATCAAAATTGATGTGCCCAAATCTCCTGTGCCAAAGCATTAGTGTTTCTCCATTTAAGTTACTTATATTGGCTTCCAAATATGATGGAATATAAGTCAACTTGTATAGGTTCTGGTCTCTGATGCCCAAAGCAATATGGGCACCATATTGATCAGTGATCCTGCATCCAGAATTGTCAAAACTGAAACTGAGCCTTCTGCTGTGGCCTTGCTTACAGAGAGTAGGTTCTTGACTATTTCTGGTACATAGAGTTCTTCTTTAAAGGTCAGTGTATGGCTTCCTTCACTGCTTCTAATGTTAACTTGGATAGTTCCTTCTCCCACTGCATGAAGTGCTCTATCATCACCCATGAAAACCTTCTTAATTGGAATTTCTTGATATTGGGTAAAAAGTTCTTTTTGGTGTGTAAAGTGTTGAGAAGCTCCAGAGTCAATATACCACATCTGAGAATCCTTGTTTGTGGTCATATTTAGTGCAGATATGAATAGTCTATCTTCAGTTGTTGCAGCATTTCCATATTCAGTCTTCTTTTGCTGATAATCTCTCTTTTTGAGACACCGGTCCAATGTGTGTCCTTTCCTTTTGCAGTAGTTGCAAAACAGGTTGCTGTTGCCTTTGTAGGGTCTTGGGTACCTCCTTTGTTGGTTATCATTGCTTATTCAAGCATTTTCTTCTTCCTTCTTATTAGCACTTGATTTTCTTAATTCTTCATCCAGGAGCCTTCCATATATGTAAATTAAGGTCAAATCTTCAGTTCTGGACTCTAGGGCTGATACAAGGCCCTGAAACTTGTCTGTCAGGCTATTCAGGATGGTAACTATCACATCTTCATCAGTAGTTGGTACACCCACAGATTCCATCTCATCTACCTGCAGGGTAATTCTGATAATTAGATTTTTCATTTCTTCTCCTGGCAGCATCTTTGTAGTAAAGAATTTTCGTCTTAGATACATCTTCTTGGCAGCTGAACATGACTGGTAGGTGTCTTCTAATGCTTTCCAGGCATTCTTTGCCATTTTTGCTCTTGAGCATTGAATTAGCAATTTGTCCTTGACATTAAGGCAAATGCAGTTAAAGGCACTTTGTTCTTTCTTCTGGTACTTTAAGGCTTCCTCTCCCACATTTTTAGGGGGGCATTCTTCTCCCATGACAATATCCCAAAGGCCTCTTTCTTGTAGCAGCATCTTCATCTTCACCTTCCATACTTGGTGGTTAGATCCATCCAACTTTTCAGCAGAGGGAAAAATTCCAGTAATAGCAGTAGTAGACATTGCAGAGAGTGACAGCTTGGGGCTCATAACCTGTTGTAAGAGTCTTGGAGATATGGGAAGTGATTGGGAGGACAAGTAGACTATGTGGTTTTCACGTAATGATTTATTGAATGTAAAAGTAGTATTTATACTTTTACCTGGTCTTGGCATAACAAACACGTAGAATAGGTTAAGGAAGGTCCCAAGAGCATGTGTGCAAGGTTGGGGCTGTTTGGACAACTTCGAGAATTTTCATGTTCTGGGTACCTGGTATTTTGGTGAAAATATTCTAAGTAAATCCCAACAAGGATTTTGGTCAGTATTCTCTAGGATATGAAGGTAATGATCTAAGTGACTAAGTTAGGTGAATATTTAGGTGGAAATATAAATTTTTACAACACCAAGAGCATGTGTGCAATGTTTGTGGCTGTTTGGACAATTTAGTAAATGTCATGTTTTGGGTACCTGATACAGTGGTGAAAATATTCCAAGTAAATTCCAACAAGGAATTTGGTCAGAATTCTCTAATATTTGTAGGTAATGATCTAAGTGACTGAGTTGGGTGGATATTTAGGTGTAATTGCAAATTTTACAACATTTTGCTGGTATACAGCTGGTGAATCCCCTTTAAGTTTTCAGTTGCAATTTTTGGTGGAAGTGGTGAGCAGCTGATTACAAAGTTTGGTAGTAATGCATGACAGCCTAGTCTCCTTGGTCAACTATATCAGCTTGTTTACCCCACAGTTAGTACCTAAGATATTGAGAATTGACAGCTTTGAAAAACTTGAAATTCAGCTGATATTACAACAGCATTCTGCTGGCCTTTTCTTAATTTTTTTCTCTTAGGGTCAAGTACAAGGATACAAGAATGCAATTTGTTGCCTGAAGGTCACCGGACTTTGCATACATGTTTTTGGGACTTCTCAGAGCTGCCCAGGTCACCTCCAAGTATAGATATCACACATTCAATACACAATTAGATAAAAATTACAATCTAATGCTCTCCCAGCCACTTCCATCATCTCCAAAATAACTACAACATTTGGCAAGAAACATGGGGTTGGATATTCTTATGAGGGTGCTGTCAAGTAAGGCCCTAAGAGGAAGTTAACTGCGAAATAGTAAATCCTGTGAGATATGGTCTAGGTGAACAAAATTTACAACACTCCCACTCAACTACGGGCTACAAGCAAAGTAATCCTCTGATCTTTAGTGGGTTGTCTGTTAAAAGGGGGCGGTTTACCAACATCGGGTACCACACCATTGATATCACAGAGAACAGGCCCATGGAGAAGATCCTGAAGCGGACCAGGCGCAACAACGATAAGGTCGTCTTCCACTCCAAGTCCAACACCAGGAACAAGGAGTGGAACGTGGAACAGGCATAACCTGATTGAAACGCGCTAGATTCACCCCTACTTTACCCTTACTGTATCGAAAGTCTAGCTCATTGATTTGATCAAGCCTAGCAGTTTCACGCCCATATTCTGATGGATCAACGTATGTCTTCATATTCCTTCAATGCTTCCTGCGGCCCACAATGCTGATAAAAGCAGTAAGGTGGCGTGCTACACTGTAATCAATGGATTGGCTGCAACTAATGGTGGTGATGTTCGAATTTACATCACCTCGGTGGATCTTGATCCCACCAAAGAGATTGCCTACGTAGAGTTCCCTACAGCTAAAGAGGTCTATGACGTCCATCCCTACCAAAAAGGCATCAAAGGCCATGCTCACGTATTTGCACTGTCAACCAAAAAGGTTGGATACTGATGCGTAATTGTTTCGTCCTTGTAAATGATACTACCCTAATAAAGCTTCATGTAGTATTTATGCTGTGTACTCTTTCAATTCCCACAGCCAAGTATTCGTTGCGAAGCGCATATCCTGCATAGTGCATCAAGGTATCCTGGTAGCACCGCAAAGAATAGAAATGAGCAACACAACAATGTACTCCTTACTAACGGTAAAGCATGATATGTATTACAATAATATACTGGTACCAAAAGCTATGCTGAATAGTCTGTCAGATGCAATGCACATTAGCTGGATCATTTCACTTATATTAACGTTAAATTGCTTTCGTTTTGAATGGAGGCTGAGTTAACATTTCACTCACAAGTATGGGTCTGACCTATTGGTAATGAGTGGAAGGTTGCTAGGCCTTGGTGCAAAAGTGCCAACTGACAATGCAATATTGTATATGTTTGATATTGTTTTCAGTTATGTTGCCACCATTGCAGTGATTTTAGTTCTTCGATTTGTAACTGCTGTCTTGAAAATTTTAGCACACCACTGCACCATTCTTATCACAGTGATCTTCGTTTTCTTATGACTAGGACGTTCCTATAAGTATTTCTTTACCTGGGAATTTGTCTATTTAGACATTGTATTGTTACTGAATCAAGTAGTGGATAGGTGTAAGGAATTGCCATTAATGCTGATGCCACCAATGAACATTTATAGGCAATCATACGGGATTGATGGACTTGGTGTACTTCTGATCAATGGTAAGCCAGTTTTGCATACTAAACTGGCCATCTGCCCTCTGTGGAGCTACTTATCTACCACTGTTTCTTAATATGCTTTTGGTGTAAACTGAAAAGGGTCTTGTTTGTCTTATCCTCTCTAAAGTGGCCTCTGCGCTTCCAACATGGACATTGTGAACATAGAAGGTCCTTTTAATGATGCCAGCACTGGGGTGTGGTATTCAAGAGAAATTGCCCGTGCTTGCTGATCTCACTCGTTTATTAAATGATTTAGATTTCTATTTACTACGGTATTGCGCTACTCGATCGGTATGGGGTATATAGTGGGTATGCATTTCTATTGGATTGGACCGATGTCTCACTTCATTGCTTTCTGCTTCCAACAAATTTCGGTGACCTTTTGCGCATCATCATAGGCCGGCCGAAGTCCTGAGTCCAGTAGCTGCCTTGGGGGTCGTAGGCGATGCCAGTCTGGGTGAAGATGGGGTCCAATATGTTGCGGCGATGCTCTGGGGAGTTCATCCAGGCGTTCATCACCGATACCGCATCCCCATACCCCGCTGCAACATTCTCCCCAATGTTGCTCCAGGGGTAGCCTGTGGCACCGATTCTCTGACCCAGTGTCGTGTTCGGCTCGTCATGGGTCATCTCATGCACGGTGACCTGATACAGAGTGTGTCTTTCGGCAGCCAAGGTGAGTCTTGGGTCGATGGTGAGAGCCGGGGCGCCGACCAGAGCTCGTTGCTGATTCACGAGTGCGAGGAGAGTGTTCGGGTCAAAGGCGAAGGCTACCCCGGCGAAAGTGAAGGCAGTCACGATTAGAGATAGAAGCTTCATTGCGGTAGAGTGTTGTATGGTTAGACATGGAGGAGGGAGTTCCGAGGGATTTATATTTCATACATCTGTGGCTTCGATGCCAACTTTACCAAGGATTTGGTGGATCGATTCCATCGCAGAATTTACCCCCGGTCCAGGCCTTCTGGTCCTTGAAGGCGGGGAAGTTCTCCTTATCATTGGAACAGTCGAATCAGCATACCTTGTAAGTGTATTGGCTAGCACCCTCCAGTCCAAGGGAACTTCAGTGAATTGGAAGACCAAAATGAAATTCCTGGTTAGATCTTTCCCATATTTGGATTGCGACTAATCCCACTTCACTCGGACAACTGGTTAATTTATCAGCGCAGGCAGTTTACTCTGTAGTTAGCATCTATTGGTTACGGATGTTACTGTCATTTGCTAAATAAGTGTGCGTGATTTGGTATTACCATCGATATCTAGGGTCGACATTCAATTTGGTAAAAAAAATTGCCTACTGCCAGGATTGAACTGGCGACCTTCAGTTTACGAGACTGACGCGCTACCACTGCGCTAAGCAGGCTCTTGGTAGTGTGTTATGAAATCCAGGCCAGTTGCTGTCCTTCTGTTTGGTGTAACAAGGTCTCTCCTTTATTTTAGCGTAGGATCTACTTTTTATACATTTCTCGATCATTTGCATACAACTTGTCTTCCTTTAGCCCATCAGTCTTTGATCATCTTTGATGATTTTTGGTGTTGACGCATCTCTATATGCGACAACTTGCTGCTTGTTCTGGTCGGGATTCAGACTTTCATAACAAGTGTTACAGAGTAAGGAGTCAGTTGATGTTAAGTGATATCAACGCATACAAAGACGACTTAGTAGCCAGGGAAAAGCAAATCAAAGACAAATCACCAGACTCACAATAAGGTATAAATACCAAACAAGCAATCAAATAAAGGGAAGTTTTTGGGTTATAAGCAGAAAAGCGTAGTAGAAACGAATATTAGCTTGAATATATTTCTACAAAGTCACCACTCTAACCTTTTAAGAGATATTCTTACACTACCCTGTCGAATCTACAAGATAACCTACACGTTATCTAGTTTTGTACTCTCTAAAGAACATTACTCTTTAAGTACGTAACAGTAGGTGTTACAATAGTCTGAAAGCTGACCGGAACATACAGATGATCACGACATATATAGTAATGTCACCGTGTGATGATGTTTCAATATATGCTTGCTGTTGGGCAAACTTAAGACAACAGTCTATGCAAGCAATCGGGAATTATGTTCAAAGCAGATCCAGCGCTAAAAATAAAGACAGACCTTGTTACACCAGAAAACTAGGAGAACCGGACCTGAGTATCATAACATAGGTGTCGTAGTATGTACTGCCAAGGGTGCTAGCCAGAGATTGGTGTTCAAAGGTCGAGGCCGGAAGGAAAAACTACTTTATTTTCTAACGTGTTTTGCTAATTTATACTTTGGTGAACTACATTTGCTATATGCATGTCTTAGCCATTTTGCCCAATTTTAGTAATACTCGACGGATGGTTCTGGGGTAGGTCTCCGGCTGTGATGGTTTGAAGATGCTGATGACCTAACCACGACATAGGCATTCGGCAATATTCAGGCTAGCAATCATAAAATACAAACAATAAGAGCTACTATATTTCATGTAGATATAGATGAACTGTCTTAAGTGCAAAACGGTATCATTGCGCTTTGTATTCAAGTGGGTGATCAAAATTTAATATTTGTGTATATCAGGACTATATACATTACATGCTTTCATCCTATGCATCAATTGGAAGATACACCGGTCCTTATCATTAGAGCAGGGCAAATACAATAGCTACACAACCCAAAATACATCATCGTTCAACCAAAAGATTATGATGAGAGTGGGGTTCGAACCCACGCCTCCGGAGAGACTGCGACCTGAACGCAGCGCCTTAGACCACTCGGCCATCTCACCAATTTATTGTGTTATGAAAGTCTGAATCCCGACCAGAACAGGCAGCAAGTTGTCGCATATAGAGATGCGTCAACACCAAAAATCATCAAAGATGATCAAAGACAGATGGGCTAAAGTAAGACAAGTTGTATGCAAATGATCGAGAAATGTATAAAAAGTAGATCCTACGCTAAAATAAAGGACAGACCTTGTTACACCAAACAGAAGGACGGGAACTGGCCTGGATTTCATAACAATTGTTGTTACTACAATAGCCTGAAAGCCGACCAGAACATACAGATGATCACGACATATATAGTCATGTCACCGTGTGATGATGTTTCAATATATGCTCACTGTTGGGCAAACTTGAGACAATAGTCTATGCAAGCAATCGGGAATTGTGTTCAAAGCAGATCCAGCGCTAAAAATAAAGACAGACCTTGTTACACCACAAAAGTGAGAGAACCGGACCTGAATATCATAACAGTTGTTCAAAGATAAACATGCATCAAAGCTTAGAAGCGAAACATGCACAGATCACATGAAGGATAATCTGAGACAACGCCATATAACCATCTAGATAAGGGTCCAGTACCACACAAATTTAGCACTACCACGACTCGATGAGAATAACAAAGCCGCACTGCTTTAGGATAAAATAATATGACTATCAAACATGTCAAAAGTATAAATGAACGAAGCAACTTGCAATAAACAGGTCCCTTTTAAATATTTGACGGACCAGAATATAACATATTGCTACGAAGTTAAAACCTAACTGAGGTAGAGTATTAGACTGAGGAAACCTCAAATAGGGGGAGCTGGGTAACCAGCCCTCACAAATATATATCACCTTGTTTCTACAAGACGAATAAGCGAGTTGTGATATAGATCATTGACCAGAAGGAAGTATATCAAAATCATCCCATACAAACGGTAGAACAACACTAACGAAAATATCAGCTTGGATGTACTTCCAGGTAGCAGCCACAACACTTAAACTACCACATTGTGTCTATGTGATAACCTGCGAAGCTATTAACATATATAACGTCTCTTTAAAACTATGAGGCTGCATTGGCCGCTTAAAACTTCCGGACCTTGCCTTTCTGCGTTTTCCTTGTATTAAGGTATAGCACCAACTATTCCTGATGTGCAATCAAAATTGCCAATTCAGCTCGTTATATATCAACTGAGGACTTTGTAGCAACATCTAGTCCTGTGTTCACCGCATCAATAAAGGTTCCATTGATATTGCATTGCATCCATATGCGCTATAGACAAGGCATATTCTTTTGGTATATTTGAATGTCGAGGTATTGAATGGGAAATGAGTAATAACAAGCTGTCAGAATGTGCAAACCGTCCTCGCCAGGCTGTTGGAATAATCAACCGGCAAGTTCATCAACTGAGTAGGTCCTATGGTCCCGAAGGACCGATCGGTCGCTACTCACACTTCCCTTTACGGACAGCGCACTACATCTCATCTACCAGCTTGGTATTAGTGTCTTTGTTGGGAAACATAGACTGGGAATGTACTATATACATAATCCTGTAAAGTACAGTCGTGAGGAATCACCCACCCACAAGTGCCGTATTTATACTTTCCAGGGTGAAAATTTTTCATCAAAAAAAATGGATCGTCTGGTTGGAATTGGTTTTCGTCCCACAAAGCAAGCTTGTACCAGTGTCTGACTTCTGTACATCATAGCGTGCCTGGTGATTTAGTAAATGCAACTTCGATGCAGTTGAAGATAAAAATGGGGACTCTACTAACACACCTTTCCCGCGTTCTTCACTTTTGGAGTGAGCTTTCGGATACGAAAATTCAGGCATAGCCAACTATATCAAGGGTCGACATTCAATTTGGAAAGAAAAATTGCCTACTGCCAGGATTGAACTGGCGACCTTCAGTTTACGAGACTGACGCGCTACCACTGCGCTAAGCAGGCTCTTCGTAGGTCTTACAATAGTCTGCACTTCATTTGTGCGCCAGTCTATCTGGGGATTATGTTTCCAATGCCAGGGTTTGCCCAATATTAGGTCAAAGTTGGCTTGAGGGAAGACTAATGGTTGTAAGGTTTCTTGAAGGTTGCCTAGTTCCACCAGGAGTTCTGAACATTGTTCTTCTATGGATATGGTGCTTCGGTTGGCTATGGTGGTTGCTTTAGGAGGGATTCTTGTGGTCCTGAGTTGCAGTTCCTTAACTATTCTTTGGGCAATGTAAGTGTGAGTAGCACCCGAGTCCACAAGGGCTGTGTATAATCTTCCTTTTATCTTTACTGGTAGATATACTAGCGGAGTGGATTGGTTTTGTGTTTGTGCTGTCATTGACTTGGCCAAATATAAGGTTTCATTAGCTTGGATGTAGTCATGGTCATAGCTTCCCAGTGCGCCTGGCTGATCCATTAGATTTGCTTGGGAGTGCTCTGGTGGGTCCTTACGGGCAGTTCCTTCATATTTTTCTTTCTGATTTCTTTGTCTTTTTCTACAATCTTTGATGAAGTGACCAGGTTTTCTACAGTAGTGACACCTGTACCGTGTTTTTGAGCTGCTAGGGTCTTCTGTCTGCTGTATGTGGTCTAATTCCATGGGAGTGGGGCCTTCGGAGGTATTCTGCGAGTGGTCTGGCCGGTTGTGCTGATTCTTCTGGGAGGATGTCTGGTAAAAGTGTGGATTGGTCGCCCGTATAGAGTCATAGGTAATGGCATAGTGTATTGCTGCTTCTATGGTTGTGGGGAACTTGTAGCTTACTTCTGCTTTTGTTCTTCCCTTGAGACCTTTTAAGAAGTAGTGTATCTTATCTCCTTCTGCCATTTCTAGAACTTGTGCAAGGATGTTCTTGAAGTTTTGTACATACTCCAATACACTATTTTTCTGTTTGAGATTTTCTAGCTCAATTCTTAGCGTTCCTTGAAAGTTTGGGGGGAGGAAGAAGCTTCTGATTTCGGTTTTAAAGGAGTCCCAACTGGGGAAAGCACAAGTGTTGCTTGCATTTGCTTGTAGTAACTTCCCTTGGTACCATGATTGAGCTCTGCCTTGTAAGTAACTTCCTATGATGGCTATTTTCTTGTTGTCATCCGTGACATTCTTTGCTTGGAACACCTGTTCCACTTGTACAATCCAGGCAGTTATATTCTCTCCAGTTTTACCACTATAACTATTTAGATGTATAGGGATTCTGGCATCTTGCCTGTTCATTTGGTTCTTCATTTCGGTACACAGTGTTAGCTGTGCCTGAAGGATACCTTCCAAGGTGTGTTGCCAAGTAGTAGATTCATCTGTGGGCATGTTTTCTTAATGACTTCTACCAGTGATAATGTATCGCTGCTACCAAATGTTATGTCCTAAAAACGCAGATCGGAGTGATAAACTCTGATTGGTTGATTCGACCGATTTCGGACTGTGAAAATCGACTGCCTTTATTAAAGGTAAGTGTTCACTTTTTATAGTTATTAGTTTGAAACACTATCTTGTGGGCTTGCGTGGGATCGTAGCATGATTTCCGATCGCTTGTATCTTGGCCACTAGTTAAGCTCTGTCTTTGAAACTTTGTAGCATTAAGGTTTAGTCACTTGGCTATATATGGTGTAAATTTTATGTTACGGGTCAAAGTAGTTTTGGAGTAAATAAAGTGTTTGTTAATAGTTTGGTTGTGTCACAAGTAGTGACAGTGTGCTTTTGAAACCTGGTACATGTCTTTGGAATTGGTGATGCTGCATTGCTGCCAAGTTTCATAATTGTACGTGCATGGATTCTTCTTTACGTGGGCTGTTTCTACGGTAGTATATTTTTATTTCGTAACAACGTGGAAACACACTTAAAGATATACAATAGTAAGACAGACTCAAGCTAGTGGAATCACTGATGAAATATTGTTGCATATTTTACTATCAATAAAAAAAGAGAAAGAAGCCCCAAAGGGGTTTATTCATTTGGACAGCTACGATTCACTGCTGGGGAGGTTCGTAGCCCAAGAGTTGAAGAAGGTCAACTTTTTAGACGGACTTTGAGAATTATCGAGTAGCAAATCCTGAAAGTTGACTTTAGGAACGTAACATCGTATCATGGACTCAGTTTTAGTGTTACGCAGGCCGAGTTTACTTAACGAAGTAGTTTTTTGCAAAGACCCGTTGCAGTCCGGAAGTGGAATACCTTCCTCACTGTGAATCCCGGAGAGAATTGCTCCCTTAGTTGGTCAAATCCCCACTCTTTGCTTGGCCTGTTGAAATTTCGGCTGTTTTCTGATGGAACTAGGGTTGTATGGTCGTTTATTGATTTCTGGTTGGTAGTGCATAACTCTATACGGTGAGTGAGTGGATATATTTTGGGTAAACATTTCTAGTTGCTTTCTTGTATGCTCGCTTCTATTCTTTGCAACCTCGCTCTGTATTGCACATATATGGATATATGCTGGGTATATGAAGGGTATATAGTGGGTATATATTGTTTTCGATCCCGCTCTTCATTGCTTTCATCAGTGTGGTTTGGAGTTAACAAGTGGTTCTCCTTTGGTAGGTAGGTCGTTATACCATTCAGGATATCAAGCACTCCTGTGGTTTGATTTGAAATAATAAGCCAGCAATAAATGAATACTTGGTAATTTAGAAGCAATTGGATATTGAATGAGGGAATGATAATAGATACCAGCATTCTCTCCAATGTTACGCTGGGTCTCTGGTCTAGTGTTGTATTGAAGTATTGCATGATTAGACGTGGAGGAGGGAATTCTATGGCATTGATATTTCATCTGTAGCTTCTCTGAAAACTATACCAAGGTCCAGAAACCTAGTACTGGTACCGATTATTGGAATTCAACGGTCATTGGCGAGGGTTGATGGCAGCCATTTATGATTTGGTCCAATTTGGTAAGTGGAGATGCTAGCTTTATCTCGAGGAACCTCTCAGGGAACCTAATCTACGATACAGAATGCTAGAGCAATGCAATATTCACAAATCATGACACACATGGTATGGAGTCAACAAGCACCACTACTGCTTGCCCTTCGTAGCAGAGTAGACTTAATGGCCAGGTCTTCTTTATTTATCTCTATCCTCTATGCTGTTAGTGTATGGGTATATGGTGGGTATATAATGGGTATATATTGCTATCGATCCCACTCTTCATTGCTTTCTTCTTCCAACAAATTTCGGTGACCTTTTGCGCATCATCATAGGCCGGCCGAAGTCCTGAGTCCAGTAGCTGCCTTGGGGGTCGTAGGCGATGCCAGTCTGGGTGAATATGGGGTCCAATATGTTGCGGCGATGCTCTGGCGAGTTCATCCAGGCGTTCATCACCGATACCGCATCCCCATACCCCGCTGCAACATTCTCCCCAATGTTGCTCCATGGGTAGCCTGTGGCACTGATTCTCTGACCCAGTGTCGTGTTCGGCTCGTCATGGGTCATCTCATGCACGGTGACCTGATACAGAGTGTGTCTTTCGGCAGCCAAGGTGAGTCTTGGGTCGATGGTGAGAGCCGGGGCGCCGACCAGAGCTCGTTGCTGATTCACGAGTGCGAGGAGAGTGTTCGGGTCAAAGGCGAAGGCTACCCCGGCGAAAGTGAAGGCAGTCACGATTAGAGATAGAAGCTTCATTGCAGTAGAGTGTTGTATGGTTAGACATGGAGGAGGGAGTTCCGAGGGATTTATATTTCATACATCTGTGGCTTCGATGCCAACTTTACCAAGGATTTGGTGGATCGATTCCATCGCAGAATTACCTTTGGTCCAGGCCTCATGGTTCCGGTTCGATTGGAATTTGGTATATTCAGTAAGCACTATTGGTTCGGACAGTCCAGTCCGGAATCTTATTGGCGGGTAACTAGTTGATTTGGTAAGTTGGTGAAAGACGAAACTAAACTATCTCTAGTACTAGTTGGACAGACTAGCATGAATCTTTTCGCTAGATGCAGCCTGCTGTATCATGTAACATTAAAGAGTGGATGCCTTATCCTGCTAGACATTGCTTCTCATTGAACAATTGTTAATCTAGATTATTGACACTGGCTTGATGCATTATCGTCATCAGTGCAGTACCCAACGACAAACACACTTAATAAGCAGTAGTTGGGTAATTAGAATTACTTTTTCAGATTTCAAATAAAAAGGAAATGTGATCCGCAAATAGTACCAACTTACAGTGGGGAAACAACAACCTGTAATATCGGTGTGGATGCGGCATCATCGATCTAGCTAACACAGTTGAGGTACCGTAGGAAGTCAGTCCGGGAAAGAATTCCTGGAATTTCCGTGGTTCCAATGAAACTGCTATCAAGCATTGATTCTGATTTTTCCTTGGACACGAGATCGAGTATATACCAAAAATCTCACCTACCATGAGATTATGGGATGGGGCGAATTCGTTCCGACGGAAATGACCCCCCTCTCAACGAATCAGAATCCCTCAACGCTTGTCACACAGCCTGCTCTAGTTGGAAGTGGAAGTGAAAGCGAAACAGGAAATGGGTGGAATAGAATAAATTTATATTGAGGTGATTAGAATAGAATAAATTTATATTGAGGTGATTAGATGTGTGTACTAAAAATTTTGTTGATACAAGTCAGAAGGGAGTGTATAGTTATGCTGAATTATTCTAGGCACAAGAGGGTCAATAGATGATGTTGTGGGGTTCGGGGGGGGGGAAGTTCGCTTCCGAGTAATACTGATTGGTATAGGCACAATAATGGAATAAACTACAAAGCCAAAAACTCTTCTTTCTTCCGGTAGTACTCGTTGAATCGCAGCACAGCATAACTCATATAATCAAAATCAATATCCGAGAGTTGTGCTTGAACCAGTGCCCAGAGGCCCCAGTAGATGTGTGAGGCCAGTGCGAACTGATTCACCTCTCTATACAGGCTCTCCACCTCTTCCTCACTAGGGCTGTGTTCTTGGGCGGACTCAAGATACTTTCTTAGCCACACCTTCTGATACTCTCTAGTTGGGTACCGTGAGTAGTCACATTCGAAGCCTGCGTACTCGGCGAAGTGGTTTCCGATGTCGAAGCCACGGAAGCTGTAGGATCCGTATTCATAATCGATGAAGGCACACTCATTTCTATCTGGCTGATAGATTAGGTTGGCCGATAGCAAGTCATTGTGACTGAACACAACCGGGGCGTTCAGCTGGCTCAGTTTCTCTTCCAAGCTGTTCAGCTCCTCGTTCAGCGCAGAAAGATCGAAGTGTTTCTGAAAGACTCGGTTGGCCTCAGGGTTTTCGTACTCGGTGGGTACGTCGTGAAGCCATCTTCTCAACGTTTTGAATAGCTTGGGTGAGTGATCCCCAGCGATGTTCACCTTATGCCAGGTGGCCAATTTCTCGGCAACTAGGAGGGAGGTTTTGAAGTCAGACATCATATCCAGGGAATACACCTGTCCGGCGATATACCCGTAAATGAACCCGTTCTTGAACCGGCCGTACAATGGTGGGCAAAGGCCAAGTTTCGCCAGTCCAGTTAGGTTGATAAGCTCCTGCTTACGGTCGATTAGCACCTCGGATTTCTTTCCGTAGGCACGGATTAGCACCGACTGTCCACTGGAGTGGTCGCAGCGGACTAGTTTGTTGGTGATACCATCCTTGCACTGGGTGAAAGTTAGGTCCGCTTCCTTCCATTCGGGGAAGATGGTCAGTACAACCTTCAGAGAAGAAGGGATTAAAGTATCGTGGTGCACGATATAATCGAGGTTGGGTATTTCGTGATCGATGAAATGCTCTAGATCAGCAAGGGACACTAGTTGACCGGCCATGGTGAAGAGAAGTGAAGGGAGAGAACGGACGAGAGATGGAGAGTAGTCAATCCTTGATAAAGCACGGATTGTCTTATCTAAATGGATGATTGTTGGGGTCCAGGTCAAGAGTACTTCATTTGAGTTAAATATACTGGTTGTGGGCAACATGTGATCGAGTTTCAGTGGGATGCCTTGATCCAATGATACGAGCCAAGTACCTATCAAAATTTCCCAATCCTTCCCGCCAATTAATCAGTTGATTTCCTGCAAATAGCAACGTAGTAGATCCCGATTGGTGAAACATAAGAGAATCGTATGTTCTGTGGATGTTGCATTGCAGTGTTAGCTGTGAGCTTTTTGCCAACCAATGTGAGGGGGGATTTGGCATTCCCCAGCATCAAGCCCCTTATTCCATTGGAAATCACCGCTCGGTTTTGCCAAGCGTTTCGTTCTGCTGGAGAAATGGTCGAGCGAAATTCATGTGGAAAGATGTCCCAGTCACCACCTCCTTACTGGCTACAGCCACGACAACTCTGACACTAGATTTTGATTAACTTGAATCAACTTGGTATAGATTGGCCGCATTGCCGAAGCCTAAACAGAAGTCACAGGCGAGTATTGGATGGATACGATAGAGGTTTCCCCGAAGGACACTGGTGGGAGAAGAGCTCGATACAAGATCAATTTCAAAGCAGTTTGGAACCACCAAGGTTTGCAGCAGATACGGCCGGCTTACCAGGGCCACGGAGTTTTCCTGGCCAGCGCTTGCTTGCATTAATGGAGGAGTGGTGCATTCTTCACTTCAGAACCTTGTTGGGAGTAGGTGGAGGAGATTCATTGGTTGCAGGTGAGAAGTTGCCCTAACATGCGTTGGGGTCATTGAAGTGACCGTGGAATAATTATTGCTGGGATTTTCCAACAGCGATGGAAGGTGAGTGCAGCAACCTGGTTGGTATCTTGCACTCCAGAATACGACGAAATCCTGGGCAGATGTACAAGAAGGCAGGGCTTGCTATGTAGCCCCTAGTGATTGCATCTAGAAGATGATTCATGTCCGCCCAAACCTTCATACAATCAACACAGTGATATTATTAGGCCTGATTGCCCTTGCCAAATATGGGAAATTCACCGAAATTCACCGAAATTCACTCAATTTCGGGAAGGGAATTTTTGGGTTTTCCCACTCTCATTCATGTCCCGTTCTAGGGAATTCCTGTGCAAATCTTTCACACATGCGTGCCGTATGCGACCGCTACTCCAGGGGTGGTTGTGCAGGGATCTTACGGTTCTTCTCTTGACGCATGAGCGAGCCCATGGACCACCACGATTTACAAAGCAGTATCGAATCGTTTATTGATAAAAATTTCCTTGGATATTTATACTATTCTCAACATCCCCTAAATCGCTCATTCCCAGTCGCAGACGATGGAGCCTGCATAGCTCTTACACACGGTCCCGGTGGAGCAGGAGTTTCTGACCTTCTTGCCATAGAGGCAGACTGTGAAATCTCTGGACTTGCCGGAATCTACGCACTCGTAGGTGCCATGCTCACATGAAGCGCTCGTAGGCTCAGGATTGGTGGTGGTGATGTAGACGGTGGTCGTCACGGTAACTGGCTCGCAGGTGGGGAGTACGGTTGAAGTAGGGTTAGGCTTCTCCGTGGTGCACTCAGGCTCTTCAGTGGTAGTGGGCTTAGGCTTCTCAGTGGTAGTAGGCTCGGGTTTCTCTGTTGTACAATCAGGCTCTTCGGTGCCGGTAGGCTTGGGCTTGTTTGTAGTAGTAGGCTTCGGCTTCTCAGTGGTGGTGGACTCGGGCTTTTCAGAAGTGGTAGTGGACTCAGGCTTCTCAGTGGTAGTAGGCTCGGGTTTCTCTGTTGTACAATCAGGCTCTTCGGTGCTAGTAGGTTCGGGCTTCTCAGTGGTAGTGGATTCAGGCTTCTCAGTGGTAGTAGGCTCGGGCTTCTCAGTGGTAGTGGATTCAGGCTTCTCAGTGGTAGTAGGCTCGGGCTTCTCAGTGGTAGTAGGCTCGGGCTTCTCAGTGGTAGTGG
The DNA here is from genome assembly GCA_002104905.1 of Basidiobolus meristosporus CBS 931.73. Lineage (NCBI taxonomy): Eukaryota > Fungi > Basidiobolomycota > Basidiobolomycetes > Basidiobolales > Basidiobolaceae > Basidiobolus > Basidiobolus meristosporus. Next base: position 49,275 of record MCFE01000477.1, on the reverse strand, counting down.
ATTCAGGCTTCTCAGTGGTAGTAGGCTCGGGCTTCTCAGTGGTAGTAGGCTCGGGCTTCTCAGTGGTTGTGGGTTCAGGCTTCTCGGTGGTTGTGGGTTCAGGCTTCTCGGTGGTCGTAGGCTCGGGCTTCTCAGTGGTAGTAGGCTCGGGCTTCTCAGTGGTTGTGGGTTCAGGCTTCTCGGTGGTAGTAGGCTCGGGCTTCTCAGTGGTTGTAGGCTCGGGCTTCTCAGTGGTTGTAGGCTCGGGCTTCTCAGTGGTTGTGGGTTCGGGCTTCTCAGTGGTTGTGGGTTCGGGCTTCTCAGTAGTTGTGGGTTCAGGCTTCTCTGTAGGCTTTGGATCATTCTTATGTTGGTTATACCATTTACAAATAGGGCCTTGGAGTGCCATAGAGGCCATAATGTCCTTCTGCTCACACTTGTTTGCGGTAAGACATTTTAGACTGTCCATCATGAAGTTTCCATGACCAGGATTACTGGAGTCGCAAAGGCAAGAGAAGGATTGGATGAAGTTGGGATCAGACTCATCCTGGGTGTAGGAAGGCCAACACTTTTTGCCAGCTTGCAGCGAGCATGAAGTGATGCATTCACTAGGATACTCGAAGGGGAAGAAGTCCGAAGCGGATACAACTGCCATGGCAGCAGCGGCTGTGGCCAAAATCTTGGTAGCGAAATACATTTTTCTAAACTGTTAGATGCTGACCTTGCCCATGGAAGCATGGGGTTTATATACAACACACCACTGCCAAGAATGGTTCGTCGCAAGTGCAACTTACAGTGACGCTCTGGAAGCATATCCTCAATTCGGTCCCCATACAAAATGCTGGACACTCTCAGTACCGATTCTGGAACGGAGAAAAACTGCAACGTACGACCTAAATGGAAGCTGGACTTATTTGTTCGGACAGACGCCCACAGAAAACCAGACTCTGGAAGGAGCCAACCGTTTTGAGCGTCTAGTACGAGACCATGCCACGGAACCGAAACGGTCTATTATGCCGCAACTGACTGATTTAATTTTAGTTAAGCAATCATATCCAGTACTCCTGGTGGTGAAGTCAAGTACCCAAGTCAGATAATCGCTAGCATAAGCCGGTGTAAGTAAAATGACCCAGCCACCCGATAGGATACCTTACTGACTTTCTTGATGCGCCATGTACCTAGACGAAGCCCAAATCTGAATATGCTAACAATAGCGGGAAATTTTATTTGACGGCTATCTTTGGCATTCACAAATCGGATCTTTACATCTGGATCAGCATACCTCGATGCCACTTCGAGATCGTGCAAAGGCATCCAGCTATATCCCGCCATTGAGGCAATTAGGTTGGATTTCAGCGCGTGAGAATTGATTGCCTTGCTTAGAGGCGATTTGGCATTGGAGAACTCAGTTGGATCACGTTTATTTGAATGGTTTTATATGCGAGGCTTAAGCCCAGTCACAGACAATGGAGCCTGCATAGTTTTTGCAGACGGTACCGGGGGCACAAGAGTTGGCGACCTTGCTACCGTGAACACAAACGGTGAAATCTCCAGATTTACCAGAGTCAACACATTGGTAGGCACCGTGCTCGCAGGTAGTGTCTGTGGGCTTGGGGGCATCATCAGTGACGTACACAGTGGTGGTGACGGTCACTGGCTCACAGGAGGGAAGAGTAGTGGTAGTGGGTTTTGGGGTTTCAGCAGATTCAACAGAAGTGGTGGTTTCAACAGGCTTCTCAGTGGTGGTAGGTTCGGGCTTTTCAGTAGTAGTGGGCTCAGGCTTCTCGGTAGTAGTAGATTCGGGCTTATCGGCGGTAGTGGACTCAGGCTTATCGGTATTAGTAGATTCAGGCTTCTCGGTAGTGGTGGGTTCAGGCTTCTCGGTAGTAGAAGTTTCAGGCTCCTCAGTAGTGGTTGGCTCGGGCTTTTCAGTAGTAGTGGGCTCGGGCTTCTCGGTAGTGGTAGGTTCAGGCTTCTCGGTAGTAGTGGGCTCGGGCTTCTCGGTAGTGGTAGGTTCAGGCTTCTCGGTAGTGGTAGGTTCAGGCTTCTCGGTAGTGGTAGGTTCAGGCTTCTCGGTAGTAGTGGGTTCAGGCTTCTCGGTGGTGGTAGGCTTAGGGTCATTCTTGTGTTGGTTGTACCATTCACAGATAGGACCTTGGAGTGCCATAGAGGCCATGATATCCTTCTCTTCACACTTGTTTGCGGTAAGACATTTTAGACTGTCCATCATGAAGTTTCCATTGCCAGGATTACTGGAGTCGCAAAGGCAAGAGAAGGATTGGATGAAATTGGGATCAGACTCATCTTGAGTGTAGGAAGACCAGCATTTCTTGCCAGCCTGCAACGAGCACGAAGTGATGCAATCACTAGGATACTCGAAGGGGAAGAAGTCAGAAGCGGATACAACTGCCATGGCAGCAGCGGCGGTAGCTAAAATTCTAGTGGCGAAATGCATTTTGCTTGATGTTCTGATGGCTATTCTGCGGTTGCTAGGCGAAGTATATATACGAATTGCTGTGCAAAGAATGGGTTTCTTGGCATTCGCGAAGTAGCTGATCGGGACCACGGCATTGCAATTCTAGACAAGGCCACGCTGGCCAATCATCATTGTGTAGGTTAGAGCAGTACTCGGTATAGAACAGCGCGCGAATTACCTATCCAAGAACGAAGATGGATACTGTCGTTTACGTGGGATGGCGAAAGCTTCAGAGATCAATCCAGCTACATGAAATCGATTTATCTGATATGTGCATGCTTGGATTGGGCTTGATTCGTCCATTGACATCTGAAAATCATGCCAAAGAAATAGCGTTGCGCAATCGATTTGGCATTCATGGTATAATTGAAATCTGGATTCGAGAATTTAATCTGACCTAGCATTTGCGAGCCGAATCTGGCCAATTTCCGAGGTATATATCCAAATAAGTATATAAACCATGCGAGCCGATACAACGGGTCGAGCGGAGCAGATTACTTTAAATTTTGTTTATTCTCCGTGCTGCTACTATGGAATTAAATCATTTGTTAAACAAGAAGCTACGTCTTCAAGGCCAATCGCATACAACGGAATCGCCAGCATTCTTACAGACAGTGCCTGGCGCACAAGAACTGACGATCTGGGTGCCGTGCGCGCAAATTGTGTAGTCCACCGATTTGCCAGAGCTGACACAGCTGTAGACACCATGTTGACAGGGCCCTTCGGTGGGCTTGGGCTGATTGGCTGTCACGAAAATGGTGGAAGTGACTGTGACTGCATCACACAAAGGAAGATCCCCAGGGTCAGCGAATACGGTAGCCAGAGCGGCGACGAGGGCGAAGATTTTGATACCAAGAAGCATTCTATATGATCAGTTGTTGAACAGCGAACTACGGGAAATATAGGATCAGTCGCTGAATGATGGACTACTGGGAATATATAAAGGATTCGACAAGCAGCCGTCCAGCACCGCATAGCTCCACTCTTGATACAAACGACACGTCAGTGTCAGTGGAGGGAAGTGATTCATCGCCATCCGACTTTGTAGCGTTCGTTGTCATAGTTTCTTCCAAATCTGCTCACAAAAAGCACAACAACATAGAGCCACATATCTTAATCGAGCAAGCTCATCCCACGATCTGAAGATACACCACACCAGTAGGCAAGTCATGTGAGAAAAGCTGTAGTGGATTTAACAACCCGTTTGCGTCTGGGTTACTGGTAACGAGGTAGGCATCCTATCTACAGCCTGACGTTTTTGATTCGGTGTTTATGCCCTAGACCGCTTTTTTTTCGCGTCTGGATTCTTATCACTAAGGGTGTGTAACAATTTCCTGATTGCCGATCTGTGCGGAAGCCGATATGGCAGATCGTCACTTGACGAAATGCCTCCGAATCAGCCGGCCTTTTCAAGTGGGACCATCGAGACAATGGGGAGATCTATATATCACCGTTCATTAATCCTGTTGTGCATTCCTAAAGATTTCCTTAAATGAGGCGTAAGATGATAAGTAGATCCAAATTCTGGCGATGTGACCTTGAAATCAAATCCACTTTTTTCGATTATCTACTAGTCGATATCTATTGATAATCTATTCGTTACTAAGTTTACATGTCTTGTGGACAATCTCACTAAACTTAAGGCCCAGGTGATACGATCATGGATTCTCCAAGTGCTACTGGATGTCACCCAACGTGCTGCATTGCTTGATTTCCGACTTGGGTATAAATACGAGTCTACCGGGTGGTGTTAGGGTCGTGCTTGGGAGGTTTCACATTTCATAACAAATTACAAAAATGGTTTTCCAAATGCGCGCTGCTACTCGTCTTTTGGCTTCTCGCTCTACTTTTGCTTTGAAGTCTCTCTCTACCCCTTTGGTCGTTAGAGCTCTGCCGAAACCCACTATCGCCCCTCGTTTCGTCTACAGATTCGTCCACTCCGCTAAGGCTCCTTCCAAGGACGTCTTCACTCCTTTGGACTCCTTCCCTCGCCGCCACAACGGCTCCGGTGATCAGGCCATCGGTGAGATGCTCAAGACCGTTGGTGTCAAGTCCATTGATGATCTCATTGCCAAGACTGTCCCCTCCTCCATCCGTACCGGCAAGGCTCTGGCCTTGGATAACGGTTTCCCCGAGAGAGAGTTGCTCAAGCGCTTGAAGGACATTGCATCCAAGAACAAGGTGTACCGCTCCTACATCGGTATGGGCTACACCGACACCGTCGTCCCCAACGTGATCCTCAGAAACATCATGGAGAACCCTGGGTGGTACACCCAATACACCCCCTACCAAGCCGAGATTGCCCAAGGTCGTCTCGAGTCCTTGCTCAACTACCAAACCATGGTCACCGACTTGACCGGCATGGAGATCGCCAACGCCTCCTTGCTCGATGAGGGCACTGCCGCCGGTGAGGCCATGGTCATGTGCTACGCCGCCAGCAGAAACAAGAAGAAGACGTTCTTCGTCGACGAGAACTGCCACCCTCAGACAATCGAGGTGATGAAGACCCGTGCCGAAGGTTTCGGCATCAACGTTGTCGTCGGAAACTACAAGACCTTCGACTTTGAGGCCGCCAAGAACGAAGTCTCCGGTGTGTTGATCCAGTACCCCGCCAACGACGGCATCGTCATTGACTACAAGGAGTTCACCGACAGAATCCACGGCCTCGGTGGTCAAGTCGTCTGCGCCACCGACCTCCTCGCACTCACCATGCTCAAGCCCCCTGGCGAGTTCGGAGCCGACATCGTCTTGGGTAACAGCCAACGCTTCGGTGTTCCCCTCGGTTATGGCGGCCCACACGCCGCCTTCTTCGCCTGTACCAAGGACAACGCCAGAAGAATGCCCGGAAGAATCGTCGGTGTCTCCAAGGATGCCGCCGGCAAGAAGGCCCTCCGCTTGGCCCTCCAAACCCGTGAGCAACACATTCGTCGTGAGAAGGCCACCTCCAACATCTGTACCGCTCAGGCTTTGTTGGCCAACATGGCCGCCATGTACGCCGTCTACCACGGACCTGAGGGCGTCAAGCAGATTGCCCAAAGAATCCACAACTTCACCAGCATCCTCTCCGCTGGAGTCCGTCGCGCTGGCCACACCATCCAGAACGAGACCTTCTTCGACACCCTCACCATCAAGGTGAACGGTGGCTCCGAGGGTGTCATCAAGAAGGCCCTCGACAACGGAATCAATCTCCGCCGCATCGATGAGGCCACCGTCGGTATCACCCTGGACGAGACCGTCACCCGCAAGGATTTGGAGGACCTCTTGACGGTGTTCTCCGCTGATGGCCCCGTCCCTGACGTTGCCGTTCTCGCCGCCGAGGCCGGGGTCAGCGAGGGCAAGCCAGCCCAGAACTTCCCTAGCTCTCTTGCCCGTACGTCCAAGTACTTGGAGCACGACATCTTCAACAAGTATCACTCCGAGACCGACATGCTCCGCTACATCCACCACTTGCAGTCCAAGGACCTCTCGCTCACTCACTCCATGATCCCCCTCGGATCCTGCACCATGAAGCTGAACGCCACCACCGAGATGATCCCAGTCACCTGGCCCGAGTTCGGCAGCATCCATCCATTCGCCCCCGCTGACCAGGTCGAGGGTTACAAGATCATGCTCGACGAGCTCGCCGAGGATCTTGCCGTGGTGACCGGTTTCGACGAGGTCTCGCTTCAGCCCAACAGCGGTGCCCAGGGTGAGTATGCTGGTCTCCGTACCATCAAGGCCTACCACGAGTCCCGCGGGGAGGGTCAGCGTGATGTTTGCTTGATCCCCATCTCCGCCCACGGCACCAACCCTGCCTCCGCCGCCATGGCCGGCATGAAGGTCGTCATCGTCAACTGCAAGCCCAACGGCAACTTGGATCTTGATGACCTCAAGGCCAAGGCCGAGAAGCACAAGGAGAAGCTGGCCGCTGTGATGGTCACCTACCCGTCCACCTTCGGTGTGTTCGAGGACGGGATCAAGGATTTGTGTGAGATCATCCACACCAACGGCGGTCAGGTCTACATGGACGGTGCCAACATGAACGCCCAGATTGGCATCTGCTCTCCTGGTGACATCGGAGCCGATGTTTGCCACTTGAACTTGCACAAGACCTTCTGCATTCCTCACGGTGGCGGTGGACCAGGCATGGGCCCCATCGGTGTCAAGTCTCACTTGGCCCCCTTCCTCCCTGGCCATCCTTTGGTCAAGACGGGTGGTGACAAGGCCATCGGGCCCATCTCCGCCGCTCCCTTCGGCTCCTCCAGCATCCTTCCCATCTCCTGGGCGTATGTCAAGCTGATGGGAGCCAAGGGTATCACCGAGGCCACCCACCAAGCCATCCTCAACGCCAACTACATGAGAAGCCGCCTCGAGAACCACTACAAGGTCCTCTACACCAACGAGAACGGCATGTGCGCTCACGAGTTCATCCTCGACATCCGTCCATTCGGAGAGACCGCTGGCATCGAGGCCATCGATGTCGCCAAAAGACTCCAGGATTACGGATTCCACTCGCCCACCATGTCCTGGCCCGTTGCTAACACCCTCATGATCGAGCCCACCGAGTCCGAGTCCAAGGCCGAGTTGGACCGCTTCTGTGACGCCATGATCTCCATCCGTGAGGAAATCCGTGCTGTCGAGGAGGGCAAGCAGCCCAAGGTCGACAACGTCCTCAAGAACTCCCCTCACCCTCTCGACCGTCTCATGGCCAACGAGTGGACCCATCCTTACTCTCGTGAGCAAGCGGCCTACCCCAAGGCCTGGTTGAAGGAGCGCAAGTTCTGGCCCACCGTTTCCAGAATCGACGACGCCTACGGTGACCGTAACCTCATCTGCTCCTGCCCACCAGTCAGTGACTACGAGTAATCCCGAATGTATCCAGCATCCTAATCATAATCCCATCATTGCACCTTTCCAACCATTATTCATGCGCGCATGCTTACCATCAACCACTCATGCACTGTTACCAAGCAGTTAATAAAATAGCTCTCTGAATGAGGACTGTTAGACTCCCGACCAATCGGATCTCTCCAAGTGCAGTTGGTACTGTTCGGGGGAAAGTGGCCATTAATCATCCGTGGGATCATCATGCTGATGTCATAATATAGGCTTGTTATTAGTGTAAAAACAGACAGTACAGGAGTCAATAGGGTACATGGTGAATATACATGAGAATAGGTTAGGCAGTCGGTGAGGGAGAAGGAGTAGGGGTGAGTGTCGGCGATGGGGAGGGTGCGGAAGTATGGTTGGACTTGGACTTCACTATAATTGGAACTATCAAGGAGTTAGATACATCCGGTGGCCACGAATCCAAATCCGCCGATCCGCCACTTACCTATGATGCACAACAAGATCAGAAGGATGACTGCCAAAATGGCGAACCGCATCTTCATGTTCTTCCACCACATCTTCTTACGTACACCGTGGGCCCCGCGCTTGAACTGCCTCGAGCCCATTTCCAGGTCACCTAGGATATGGGTAAGTGATATGCCGCGGGACGGATCATCCCGAATGACGGTACTTACTCGCTTTGGAGTTCAGGTTCTCCATTTTCTCGCCCCGATCGAGGACGCTGTTGATGTTGTCCTGCATGATGTTGACTACCTCGTCCACTTGCTTCTGCACGAGCTTCGTTCGATCGTGGTCGACCCGGGGATTGGAGTTGTAGGTGGGCGTGGAGGTCGAGGTCGGATCGTACTGATGGCCGTCATTGAGAGAAACACTGGGATCGTATGACCTGAAAATGTCCAAGTTAGTCCCAAGGAGGTAGCTGATCGGTGAAGGGAGAAGGGTACACTTACATGTTGAGGAGATTTCGTGTCACTCGGCATCCCTTCGACCGCTTATATAGTCCTCCAAAGCCACGATTATGGTTTAGTTCCAAATTCCTTGGCATCAGCCGTATTCTGTTCCAGAACCATCTTGACGTCAGAGTAACCAATGGGATGGCCAGGATCAGGACCAGGATAGGGATTGGTCTGAGGTTGGATTTCCGCAAGGGGACGATCAGTTCCAAATCGCAAAACCTGATGGATCCGAGATTCGCTAAATATATTGCTCTCACCTGGCATGAGCCAATTGATCCACGTCCCATTGCCTCGAAGTGGATTCACTGATGGCATCACTCTGTTGTAAATCTTAGAAAATCGACCCATTTGTTAGGTGTCATGAGCGTGGATGCGGGATAAATGGGTTTTATTGACCTTGATGGGATGAATGTTCGTTTCTGTACAATAAATTGTCATATTGTGATGTAATGATTAATGTTCCGAGGAATGTGTCGTCGTCGTTATGGTATTTGTCTTCGTGTCATCCGATTACCATGTGTCTATTACGTGAGACCGACCGGCCAGCTTACTCGTAATCGCTGACTGGTGGGCAGGAGCAGATGAGGTTACGGTCACCGTAGGCGTCGTCGATTCTGGAAACGGTGGGCCAGAACTTGCGCTCCTTCAACCAGGCCTTGGGGTAGGCCGCTTGCTCACGAGAGTAAGGATGGGTCCACTCGTTGGCCATGAGACGGTCGAGAGGGTGAGGGGAGTTCTTGAGGACGTTGTCGACCTTGGGCTGCTTGCCCTCCTCGACAGCACGGATTTCCTCACGGATGGAGATCATGGCGTCGCAGAAGCGGTCCAACTCGGCCTTGGACTCGGACTCGGTGGGCTCGATCATGAGGGTGTTGGCGACGGGCCAGGACATGGTGGGCGAGTGGAATCCGTAATCCTGGAGTCTCTTGGCGACATCGATGGCCTCGATGCCAGCAGTCTCCCCGAATGGACGGATGTCGAGGATGAACTCGTGAGCGCACATGCCGTTCTCGTTGGTGTAGAGGACCTTGTAGTGGTTCTCGAGGCGGCTTCTCATGTAGTTGGCGTTGAGGATGGCTTGGTGGGTGGCCTCGGTGATACCCTTGGCTCCCATCAGCTTGACATACGCCCAGGAGATGGGAAGGATGCTGGAGGAGCCGAAGGGAGCGGCGGAGATGGGCCCGATGGCCTTGTCACCACCCGTCTTGACCAAAGGATGGCCAGGGAGGAAGGGGGCCAAGTGAGACTTGACACCGATGGGGCCCATGCCTGGTCCACCGCCACCGTGAGGAATGCAGAAGGTCTTGTGCAAGTTCAAGTGGCAAACATCGGCTCCGATGTCACCAGGAGAGCAGATGCCAATCTGGGCGTTCATGTTGGCACCGTCCATGTAGACCTGACCGCCGTTGGTGTGGATGATCTCACACAAATCCTTGATCCCGTCCTCGAACACACCGAAGGTGGACGGGTAGGTGACCATCACAGCGGCCAGCTTCTCCTTGTGCTTCTCGGCCTTGGCCTTGAGGTCATCGAGATCCAAGTTGCCGTTGGGCTTGCAGTTGACGATGACGACCTTCATGCCGGCCATGGCGGCGGAGGCAGGGTTGGTGCCGTGGGCGGAGATGGGGATCAAGCAAACATCACGCTGACCCTCCCCGCGGGACTCGTGGTAGGCCTTGATGGTACGGAGACCAGCATACTCACCCTGGGCACCGCTGTTGGGCTGAAGCGAGACCTCGTCGAAACCGGTCACCACGGCAAGATCCTCGGCGAGCTCGTCGAGCATGATCTTGTAACCCTCGACCTGGTCAGCGGGGGCGAATGGATGGATGTTGCCGAACTCGGGCCAGGTGACTGGGATCATCTCGGTGGTGGCGTTCAGCTTCATGGTGCAGGATCCGAGGGGGATCATGGAGTGAGTGAGCGAGAGGTCCTTGGACTGCAAGTGGTGGATGTAGCGGAGCATGTCGGTCTCGGAGTGATACTTGTTGAAGATGTCGTGCTCCAAGTACTTGGACGTACGGGCAAGAGAGCTAGGGAAGTTCTGGGCTGGCTTGCCCTCGCTGACCCCGGCCTCGGCGGCGAGAACGGCAACGTCAGGGACGGAGCCATCAGCGGAGAACACCGTCAAGAGGTCCTCCAAGTCCTTGCGGGTGACGGTCTCGTCCAGGGTGATACCAACGGTGGCCTCATCGATGCGGCGGAGATTGATTCCGTTGTCGAGGGCCTTCTTGATGACACCCTCGGAGCCACCGTTCACCTTGATGGTGAGGGTGTCGAAGAAGGTCTCGTTCTGGATGGTGTGGCCAGCGCGACGGACTCCAGCGGAGAGGATGCTGGTGAAGTTGTGGATTCTTTGGGCAATCTGCTTGACGCCCTCAGGTCCGTGGTAGACGGCGTACATGGCGGCCATGTTGGCCAACAAAGCCTGAGCGGTGCAGATGTTGGAGGTGGCCTTCTCACGACGAATGTGTTGCTCACGGGTTTGGAGGGCCAAGCGAAGGGCCTTCTTGCCGGCGGCATCCTTGGAGACACCGACGATTCTTCCGGGCATTCTTCTGGCGTTGTCCTTGGTACAGGCGAAGAAGGCGGCGTGTGGGCCGCCATAACCGAGGGGAACACCGAAGCGTTGGCTGTTACCCAAGACGATGTCGGCTCCGAACTCGCCAGGGGGCTTGAGCATGGTGAGTGCGAGGAGGTCGGTGGCGCAGACGACTTGACCACCGAGGCCGTGGATTCTGTCGGTGAACTCCTTGTAGTCAATGACGATGCCGTCGTTGGCGGGGTACTGGATCAACACACCGGAGACTTCGTTCTTGGCGGCCTCAAAGTCGAAGGTCTTGTAGTTTCCGACGACGACGTTGATGCCGAAACCTTCGGCACGGGTCTTCATCACCTCGATTGGTCTGAGGGTGGCAGTTCTCGTCGACGAAGAACGTCTTCTTCTTGTTTCTGCTGGCGGCGTAGCACATGACCATGGCCTCACCGGCGGCAGTGCCCTCATCGAGCAAGGAGGCGTTGGCGATCTCCATGCCGGTCAAGTCGGTGACCATGGTTTGGTAGTTGAGCAAGGACTCGAGACGACCTTGGGCAATCTCGGCTTGGTAGGGGGTGTATTGGGTGTACCACCCAGGGTTCTCCATGATGTTTCTGAGGATCACGTTGGGGACGACGGTGTCGGTGTAGCCCATACCGATGTAGGAGCGGTACACCTTGTTCTTGGATGCAATGTCCTTCAAGCGCTTGAGCAACTCTCTCTCGGGGAAACCGTTATCCAAGGCCAGAGCCTTGCCGGTACGGATGGAGGAGGGGACAGTCTTGGCAATGAGATCATCAATGGACTTGACACCAACGGTCTTGAGCATCTCACCGATGGCCTGATCACCGGAGCCGTTGTGGCGGCGAGGGAAGGAGTCCAAAGGAGTGAAGACATCCTTGGAAGGAGCCTTGGCAGTGTGGACCAATCGGGAAGCGAAACGAGGAGCGAAGGCAGGCTTGGGAAGAGCTCTAACGACCAAAGGGGTAGAGAGAGACTTCAAAGCAAAAGTAGAGCGAGAAGCCAAAAGGCGAGTGGCCATACGGATGTGGGAAGCCATACTAAAACCTGGAAACAAAAGGGTAAATTCCTGGCGCAGATGAGAAGGATTCGACGCGAAATACACTTACTTGAAAGTATGTCGTTAGAAGCTAATGAGTACACTCCACCCTCGCCAAAGATAATATATAGATTTCCTATTCCACTGAGTAAAAATGGCCAGAAATTTTCCAGATTTTTTCCTAGGGAATCTCAACGTTTCATCAGCTTGAGTCACATTTCAGAGATGAATTAGTTATTGCTCTTTACCATATAAGCCTCTCCTGATTATCGGGTGTTCCAACTGATGAACAGTTTAATCAGCCAGTGGGAATGGCGTCTGGCTTATTCCAGGATTATTCTGATCGAGTCTAGTGATTATCATCGCCAACAGGTGTATGAAGCGGTATGGCATGCATCCTATCTATAGAATAGCCATTGGAAATTTGGGTTAGTGGTTCGATGTTTGTCTAGTTACCGTGTAACTTTCCCACCCATCATAGACGAATGATGCGATCAGAACGAGAATGCTTGGTGTGCCATGGCTTATGTGTAATGCGAAGTGCGGAATGATTATCTGTTATCAAATGACCAATTTCTATTCTATCGTCTGGGATAACCATTCACCTCGATTCCCCCTGATTCCCCTCCGATTCCTATAAAAACCACTGGGGCTCGTAATACTAAAAGAAGGTTGTAGTTTCACTTGAGGATTGTGTATTGTTGGTATATGTGACATCGATCGAACGTGGTCAAGGAAGCTGAAGAAGGCTTGGCTGAGGTGGATTGATCTCTAGAGATCTTGTTGGGGATGACTAATGGTGTAGGAAACTTCGCGACGTTGTAAACTCCCTTGAAGTGATTGCCTTCTTAAAATGTTGAGATGTGTTGTTTGGTTTAGAATACAGAAAGCCAAATAGACGTGAACTCAAGTGGGAGGATAATAGAATAGAAACCAACACACCAAGTAGATGAATAGAACACTCGTGGAATATGCGTATTATCTATGTCCAGGAGCCAAAGCTGCCACTCAGTCTATCAAACTAGCTTGAGGAGCTCCCTTCTAATATACAAGCTACAATGCAGTGTCAACCAAGAATTCGGGCTTCCAATTGAGAGAAAGCTAGCCCTCCGTTAGGAACTCCTCCTTGAAAATCTTCTCTACAAGTGAATCGGACGCGGTGTAAAGTTCGTTGGTACATTCAACAAGTATTTCATCCAAGATTTCCTCCGACAATCTATCCGAGAGGGGGGAATCAGTTTGTACCCTGGAACACAGAGTTATTCCACTGTGATGTACTTACGATTCAATGCTCTGAAGAAATCGGACCAATTCGTGACTATCATTGGTGTTGGTTGTGGGTTGGTTCATCACAAGGGGTGAGAGGAGGGGTCAGGGTTGCTTGAAATCCCGCAATTATCGTAAATTTATAGCCACCGATTGGGTCACGTGCCATAAGGTTGATCTTTCCTATGCTTGCTGATGGGATCAGTAACATAGGCAGAATAATAACAGTCATGGGTAATTGATGGGCATAGAGCTGTTGTTGTGAAGACCATTCATTGCCCCTACAAGGAGCGTCATAACTACTGCTCATTTGGGCTGATGGAAGAGGAAGCGGATTAAATTAAATATCCTTTTATGAGCTAATCTATAGGTAGAATCAGCAAAGATGTGCCATTCCAGTGGAAGGAGAAAGGTCACACGACCCTGGAAGAAACAAGGTGCATTTAGTCTGAAATAAACATACTCCCAATCATAATATTTAGCCACCGTGGCAGAAAGCACTCAATCAGCCAACAATCAACACGAATGAAGCGTTGTGCCAATCGTTGGTATGCGCGTTCCCCATCCAATTTGATCCAATCCAAATGGCGGCGTGATAAACAAAACATCGCACATATGAGGATTCCCGGCCAGAGAAATATCGAGATCTCCCACGCACGCATTTGACCACTATGGCAAGATATTTGGCAACCACTCCGAATCCCACCAGGCACTCAGTGGTTTGTTTATTCATTTCAACCCACTCGCAGCTGATTGGCCCGAGGGGATTTTAAGGACGCTACTGTTACATCGTCAGGGATACAAAGTCCCGAAAGCCATTCCCCCACCCACTCTTTGTTAACCGGTCCTTATTGACATGAGCTTTTTCTTTAAATCCAAAAACAAGACCCCTCAGGACGTGGTTCGCGGGGTGAAGGATGCGTTGTATAGAATCGACGGACCGGAATGGAAAAGAGTATGTCTATCCCTCGAGAACCTCCCACTTTTCGTTCGCTTTGGCGTGCAGAAGTGGAGTTAACCTTCAAGGGGTTTACTTAACCGGTTTGTATTGCAGGCTACCGAGGAGATCACCAGGAATGTCCAACTGATGAAAGCGATGCTTGGTGGAGATGATGGTATGTCTGTGTTTCCTTCATGCAGGCTGTCCTATTCAGCGAGATGACACCCTGCATCTAGTTGCTCAGCTTGCTCAGGAGATATACAAGGTTGAATTGCTACAGTTACTTGTGATGAAGCTGCCTGCACTCGAGTTTGAGGTATGTGTTCAACAAGAAAGGGTCCAGATGCCCATGGTACTCCTCACTAAACCGGGAATCCAGACCAGAAAGGACGTGGTGAGCATCTTCGGTATGCTTCTTCGTCGGCAAATCGCTAGCAGACACCCCACAGTGGATTATCTTTCTGAGAAATCTCACACGCTCTTTGCCATACTGCACGGGTGAGTAACTACGTAGTTGAGGATGCAGATTTTGGGCGGATGATTAACCAGCTTCACTGGATAGTTATGGCAACCCCGAGATAGCCCTATGCTGTGGCTCCATCCTCAGGGACTGTGCCAAATACCCACCCTTGGCCAAAGGATTGCTCGAAAGTCCAGAGTTCTACAAGTTCTTCAAGTACATCGAGTCGGATACATTTGACATCTCTAGCGATGCTTTCTCCACCTTCAAGGTAATTGAGAATAATTCCCGTGGTGGCGTCGTCCCCAACTCCCCTAACATCGACTGCTTCTTTAGGACATCCTGACCCGCCACAAAGAGTTAACCCCCGCCTTCTTGATCAAAGATTACGATAAAGTGAGGAAATCGAAACTGTTCATGGTCACGACACCCACTAACCAGTCACCCACCAGTTCTTTGACAACTATAATGGATTATTAATGTCTCCTAACTATGTGACTAAACGGCAATCACTCAAGGTAGGCGCCAGATCTTGCTTCCGGTACACAAGCCCACCTCACTAACCGGAATCCATAGCTTCTCTCGGAGATCCTGCTGAACCGAGCGAATTTCCAGGTGATGACCAAGTTCATTGGATATTCCGAGAACCTGAAGATGATCATGAACCTTTTGCGCGATCCCAGTAAAAACATCCAGATCGAGGCGTACCATGTATTCAAGGTGATGATGAAAGGCCCCTACCTCTCTTGTCCATCCTGTTACTTACCATCCCCTCTAGATCTTCGTGGCAAACCCCAACAAAACGCACCCGGTCGCCGAGATCCTGAAGAAGAACCAGGAGAAGCTGATCGTCTACCTGAGCAGTCTCAGCAACGGTCGTAACGGTAAGCCTATTCCAACCACGTGCCCTCGCCATTGGCAGATCCACTGACGACAAGAATTAGACGACGAACAGTTTATCGAGGAAAAGGACTACCTGGTGAACATTATCCGGCAGCTGCCCTGAGCCCACTTCTCCCTAGAACCGATACCTCCAATCCTGTTCATTTCTGTAATTAGGCGTTGCTAAATATTACTTCGATGCTCACAAGTTGTAAAGAAGGCCGCATCCTAGAGAGACTCCCCCCTTTTAGTTGGCCCTATTACCCAGCCACTCCACTCCACCCCACTCCATCCTCTAATCATTCGCTGTAATAAACCCTCGGAGAACCTCGTGGATGGTGAATCAACATTTATTTTTCGCGAGATCAGGTGGTACAACGACCCGACTTGCGGGCTCTCTCGTATGCCTGGCAGGAGAAATCTTCCGCCCTGTGCAAACGCCATCTGCGGGCCCCGGCGGCGTCCAGCTGGTTCCAGTAATCCAGACATTTCGTGGTATCTCCCCACTCGGGGTTCGCGGGGACAAACTCGTTGATGCATAGGTCCAGCATGCATCCCCGAAACTCCTCGTCGCACTCGTTCTTCTTCTTGTTACAGTTACTGTAGCAGGAGTCCTTTTCCTCGCAGCAGCTCCCGATGGTCCCGTTGTCCCCCTGCCGGATCCACGGGCATCCCGCCTTCTTCAGGAACCTGTTGGTCGGGGCGCGGGCGGGACACGAGCTGGGGATCTGCCCGGTCACCCCGGAGCCCACCAACCACGACGCAAGCGTAATCAGTCCTGCTAGTCTCATGTTTGCAGAGATGGTGGTGAGGTGGTGCTGGCGGGCCCCGATTTATATGGTGGATCCCCAACGCAGTTTCACCCCCGATCACTCCTCACTTCCCCCCGGATTGAAACGCGTTTCGGGTGGTGGTGGTTTCTCCTACGTGTGGGATGTCTTGAGCAAGGTTGTTTCGCTTGCGGTACAGGTTTGGCCGTCCTACCTCGATGCATGTTCGCTCCCAATCCGCTCCCATCTCTCGACAAAAATCCAACCCCAACCGTCTATCACCCAGTGGCTTCTTGGTCGATTCAGGCTCACCGGGGTGGCCTTGATGCAGACCTCTGTTGGCATTATCATGGCAGTATGGCAGCCTACAGCTAGTCCTGTGTAATGCTACCGTACCAATTTACCAAATGGTATTGCATTTTTCTACCTCCCCTTGTGCCATTCCTAGATTCCACTGTAGAATCAAGCCTCTTTATTTGCTTACCCACTACTACCATGGGTATTCTGTTGTAAAAATTCGTAATCGCACCAAAATATTCACCCAACTTAGTCGCTTAGATCATAGTCTACAGATCTTAGAGAATTCTGCCCAAATTCCTTGTTGGGATTTACTTGGAATATTTTCATCAAAACTCCAGGTACCCCAATCCCAAAAATCTCAAGGTTGTTTAAACAGCTCTAAGCTTTGCATAATTCGCTTGGGACCTTTCTAAATCTCTTTCATGGGTTTGTTTTGCCAACACCATGGAAGAGTGTAAATACCCTTTATACTTTCAGTAAATCCTTTAGTCAAAACCATATTATTTGCTTGTTCTTCCATTCCCTTTCAATATTGCTTAAACTCTTACTGCCAGATGTAAGCCCCAAGCTGACCCTCACTGGGATGTCAACCACTGCTATTACTAGAATTCTTCACTCTGCTGTGTAGTTGGATGGATCTTGCCATCAAGTCTAGAAGGTGAGGGCAAAGATACAGGAAAGTGGTTTTTGGGAAATTGTTGTGGGAGAGGAGTACACTCATCAAGGTGCTAGAGAAGGAGCCCTAAGATATCAGAAGAAAGAACAAAGTGCCTCCCACTGCATATGTCTTGTTATGAAATTTTTTTTAGCAAAGGCCAGCTGTGTACTGTCACAATATCAGTTGAATTTCAAGTCTCTCAAAACCCACTATTGTCAGAGTCATGGAGATATTGGAACTGATTGGAAGAACAAGTAGATTATGTGGTTTTCACCTTATGACTTATCAAATATAGTATTAGTCATTATACTATCTCATGGTTATAGCAAAAACCACACAGAAAATGTTTGGAAAGGTCCCAATACCACATGTGCAAAGTGTTAAGCTATATTGGCAGCTTTAAAAATCTCATCTTCTGAGTATCTGATAATTTGGTTAAAATGTTCCAAGTAAATCCCAACATGGGATTTGACTGGAACTCTCCAAGACTTTTAGGTAATCAGCAAAGTGACTAAATTTGGTTGATATCATGGTGAAACTAATAACTATTACATGTTGTAAGAGTCTTGGAGATATTGGAAGTGATTGGGAGAACAAGGAGGTAATGTGGCTTTCACTTAATGCCTTATTGAATGGAAAAGTGGTATTTATACTTTTACATGATCTTGGCACTAAAAGCTCATAGAAATGCTCAGGATGTTCCCCAGAGCATTTGTGCCAAGCTGGGGGCTGCTTGTAAAACTTTGAGAATTATAATGCTCTGGGTACTGGATGTTTCTGGTGAAAATATTCCAAGTGAGTTCCAACAAGGAATTTAGTCAGTATTCCCTAAAGTTTGTAGGTAATAATTGAAGTGCCTAAGTGTGGTGAATATTTAGGTGGAATTGCAAATTCTACAGCACTCCAATTCAATTAAATGCTCATACTGACTAGTCCTAATTTTGACCTAAGATAATCAAACCTGTCTCTAGCTAATGATTTGGTATATGTGTCTGCAATCATCTCATCAATAGGACAGTAAACTAAGCTAGCTAAGTCATTCCCTATAGCTTCACATATAAACTGATATCTAATATCTATGTGCTTAGTGCTAATATGGAAAGTTGGATTTCTACCTAATTGTCTGCATCCTTGATTATCATAATATTAAGCCATAGGCACTTTTTGACATCAGTCTAAGTCTTTAAAAAAATTTCTTAACCACATTACTTGTTTTGTAGCCTCACAGGCTGCCATAGGCTCTGCCTGTGTGGTGGAAAGTGCCACAGTTGGATGCTTTCTTGAACTACATGAATTTGCTCCTTTACAGTAAAGAAAGCTGTATCCTGTGTTGGATCTTCTGTCTTCTAAGTTTTGTCCCCAGTCTACATCAAAGTATCCCACAAGATCCTGCTCTGAATCTTTATAAGAGTACCTTAAGCAGACATCAGCTGTTCCTTTCAGGTATCTAAAATCCACTCAACTGCTGCAATATAATCAGATCCATAGACCTGATTATATTGGCTGACAACTCCCACTGAATATGTGATATCTGGACATGTCTGAAGCATATTATACATCAGAGTGTCAACCATAGATTGATAATGAAGCTCAAGGCTTTCAGATAGTGCCAAGCTCTCTTGACTTGGTTGAGTTTTGACCAAGTTACAGTTTGTCTCCATTGGGGTAGCAGCCAGTTTACAGTCTTCCATTTGGTACTTCTTAAGTATATCTTGAATATACTTGGATTGGCTGAGGGTGATAGTCTGGGTACTCCTGTCTATGGAGAACGTACTCCCTAAGTAGTAACTGAGTTCTCCTAGATTGGACATCTTGAACTCCTGAGATAGTCTAGATTTAGTCTCTTCCAATGTTGCTAGGTTATTGGTGGCTATAATAAGATCATCCACATAGAGAGCTAATAGAACTAGACTTGCTCTATCTGGATTATAGTATATACTATAGTCAGCATTACTCCTTTTGAAACCCAAAGATTCCAAATAAGAATCTATCTTGCAATTCCAGGCTCTCAATGATTGTTTGAGACCATACAGAGATTTTTTAAGCTTGCAGACCAAATGGGGATTCCCTTGGTCAACAAAACCATCAGGCTGGTCCATATACACATCCTTATCAAGTTCTCCATTCAAAAATGCAGTTTTTAGATCCATTTGATGTATAAAAAACTTGTATTTGGCTGCAATAGCCAATATTAATCCGATGGAATTAAACTTGTCTACCAGCATAAAGGACTCAGTAGAGTCAAGTCCTTTTGCTTGGAATATCCTTTGGCCACAAGTGTTGCTTTGTATCTTTCAACTGTACTATCAGCCTTGATTTTTGTCTCAAACACCCATCTGCATCCAATTGATATTTGGTTGATTGGTAATTTGACCAAGTCCCAAGTTTGATTTCTATCAGGGCCTGATATTCCTCAGCCGTTGCAGATCTCCAAAACTTTGTCTGAGTGCTATTTAGGGCATCATTTACAGTCTGGGGCTCATCAATATGGACTGAATAGGCATAGGCTAAGTTTGTACCCTCATCAATATAGTAATTTGGGCTATTTCTTGTCCAATTGGATCACCTGGCATTTGATACTCGTATAATCACTTCTGAGATATTCCTGGACACTGATTCAGGCTGAACCACAGTTGTAGAGTCCTCCAGAGTGAAAAGCTTTCATTGTTTTGCTCTTATTCAATCCTGACTATTGTTGGGCTTAAGATCAAATTTTTGTCATCATCTGATGTCATTTTCTGTGAAAGTTTTGAATTTTCATCAAACAACACATCCCTGGACTTGATTAGCCTCTTTGCTTTGGTATTGTAGAGTCTGTATGCTTTACTTGCATTGCAGTAACCCAAAAATATGCATTTTACATATTTTGGCTCAAATTTTGACTGATTTCTGTGCAGTTTCTTAACATATACTGTACACTCAATTATCATTAGATGTTCTGCACTTGGTCTGTACCCATACCATGCTTCAAATGGAGTAGAAGCACTCAGTACTCTGTTATAACTCCTATTTTTAAGGTATACAGCAGTGGCAACTGATTCTGCCCAAAAATCATAGGAAACATTTGATCATGGATCATAGATCTGGCCATATCAGTTGTTGAGCTGTTTACACAATCTGCTACTTCATTGTGCTGTGGGGAGTATGGTACAGTGGTCTCTTGCTTTATCTCGTGAATTTTATAGAAGTGGATGAAGAGTTTTGAGGTATATTCTGCACCATTTTCAGTGTGTATTTTCTTGATTTTTTCACCAATTTCTCTCTCCACCAACTTCAACCATCTTCATCTTCACCTTCCACACTTGGTAGTTAGATTCATCCAACTTTTCAGCAGAGGGAAAAATTCCAGTAATAGCAGTAGTAGACATTGCAGAGAGTGACAGCTTGGGCGCATAACCTGTTGTAAGAGTCTTGGAGATATTGGAAGTGATTGGGAGGACAAGTAGATTATGTGGTTTTCACTTAATGATTTATTGAATGTAAAAGTAGTATTAATACTTTTACCTGGTCTTGGCATTACAAACACAAAGAATAGGTTACGAAAGGTCCCAAGAACATGTGTGCAAAGTTTGGGGCTGTTTGGACAACTTTGAGAATTTTCATGTTCTGGGTACCTGGTATTTTGGTGAAAATATTTGAAGTATATCCCAACAAGGAATTTGGTCAGTATTCTCTATGATTTGAGGGTGATGATTTAAGTGACTAAGTTAGGTGAGTATTTAGGTGGAATTACAAACTTTTACAACACTCCCACTCAGCTAAATGCTCATACTGACTAGTCCTAATTTTGACTCAAGATATTCAAACTTGTCTCTAGCTTATGGTTTGGTAAATATGTCTGCAATCATTTCATCTGTAGGACAGTAAACTAAGCCAACTAAGTTATTCTCTATAGCTTCACATATGAAATGATGTCTAATATCTATGTGCTTAGTTCTGGCATGAAAAGTTGGATTTCTACCTAATTGCATGCATCCATGATAATCTTAAAATTAAGCCATAGACACTTTTTGACATAAGTCTAAATCTTTAAAAAGCTTTCTTAGCCACATTGCTAGTTTTGTATCCGCATAGACTGCCATATGCTGTGCCTGTGTGGTGGAAAGTGCTGCAGTTGGTTGCTTTCTTGAACTACATGAAATTGCTCCTTTACAGTAAAGAAAGGTGTTTCCTGTAATAGATCTTCTGACTTCTAAGTTTTGTCCCCAGTCTACATTGTAGTGTGGTGACAGTGACACCCACTGACAGATGTGCTCATTCCCATATTGTCTACTTCCCTATATCTCTACTACACTTATTTTAGTTTTATCCCATTTGTCTTACCTGATCAGTACTAGACTTGTTCCGTTGGATAGTGCCACATTGAGCCATGAGGGCCAAATGATGCCATAGTGTGCCAGAGAGGCCAAATGAGCCTATACTGGGCCACAGAGTGTGAAACATAGATCTGCATCTTCATGCAAAGCAGCCCCTGTGTTTCACCTATGATGCAGGAGAAAATCCATTTTTTGATGTTTTTTTGTGGATCAATGTTGTGCAGGATGTGTAAGAACACAGAAGAACCAAACACATGCATCAGGTTCTCAATACCCGTGGCACTCTGAATCTAGCTCCTGTGGCTTGTAGCATGTCACAACAATGCATGGCACTATCTTGGTCCAATGGTACTATCTGGCACTATAAGTGCTTTATATTGATCTTACTTTAGGGCTAATATTTAAATATAGTGCCAGATAGTACCATTGGACCAAGATAGTGCCATGCATTGTTGTGACATGCTACAAGCCACAGGAGCTAGATTCAGAGTGCCATGGGTATTGAGTACCAAATGCATATTTTCAATCCTTTTGTGCTCTTACACATCCTGCACAACATTGATGTAAAAAAAAAGGTCAAAAAATGGATTTTCTCCAACACCATTGGTGAAACACAGGGGCTGCTTTGCATGAAGATGCAGATCTATGTTTCACACTCTGTGGCCAAGTATAGGTTCACTTAGCCTCCCTGGCACACTATGGCATCATTTGGCACTCATGGCTCAATGTGGCACTATCCAACGGAACAAGTCTACTATCCCATAGGCCAGTTGACTATCACACCTGCTTACCTTATCAAATAAGCCATCCCTCACTTTATGTAAGATTACCAGCTATAAGTGCTTCTATATTAGGCAAGTACCCATGCCAGTACCTGTGACACATGATCAACCTGTGTCACCATCCCTACCATTTCCATACCATATATAGTATCCCTATGTTACACAGGTTTTGGAGTACTGATTTCTGATTGGTTGGATGTGCTGTGCCTCTTAGAACCTTCCAGCACCTACATAGAACATTCTTAGGTCATTCTGATGTCATTAAGATTTCTATTGAC
Organism: Basidiobolus meristosporus CBS 931.73; assembly: GCA_002104905.1. Classification (NCBI taxonomy): domain Eukaryota; kingdom Fungi; phylum Basidiobolomycota; class Basidiobolomycetes; order Basidiobolales; family Basidiobolaceae; genus Basidiobolus; species Basidiobolus meristosporus. The sequence goes on along the minus strand of MCFE01000477.1, from coordinate 26,786 downwards.
ACCCCTAACCTTCTGGAACACCATGATTAGTAATCACTTAGCTAGTAAGAAAAGTATATAAGAGAGGCTATCCCTCAATAATAAATCATCATCCCTTTTATCAATATACCAACTTGTTGATTAGTGTGATCACTGCTACCTGCTACTACCTGAACTTCCAACCCCAGACCACAGGACACTCCCAGGAAACCGTGCTGACAGCCAACTGACCTTGGAGGCACTACTTGTGAGGAATACTCAGAGTAGGTATCTATTATTATATTTGATTCTTTCCCAAGTTTGTTCTTGTACAGGCAAAGATAATTTTCTGTCTTTGTAACTATTGACCACAGCTGCATTCTTATCAAGTCCCTGCTGGTGGAGTTTACAGTTATTTTGACTTTGGAAGCTTTAGTACATTGTCATCTCAAAGGATGCTGAACTCAGCATAAACTTTTGTTAATACACCAACTAAGTTGGGGATTATAGCTCAACAGTTTTCCCTTGACAAGCTTGTGGCTTTATTCCCCATCACATTAGATTAGAGACAGAACCCAAGTATTCCTAGCAAGCTTTTGCCAGAGGTTATTGCACCCAGTGAACACCCCACACACAAAACACTTGAGAAGTGTTGGATGTATCTCTCCCTTGGACTTATACACCACCACAATGTCAGAGTATCCCACAAGACCCTGTTCTGAATCCTTATGAGTGTATCTTAAGCAGATATCAGCAGTTCCTTTCAGGTATCTAAAAATCCGCTTAACTGCTGCAATATGATCTGATCCATTGTTCCAATCACATTGGCTGACAACTTCAGCTGAATATGAGATATCTGGACATTTTCAAGCTTGATGTACATCAGAGCATCACCCATAGATTGATAAGGAAACTCAAGGCTTTCAGATGGCACCAAGCTCTCTTGATTTAGTTGAGGTTTGACTCCATTGGAGTAGCTGCTGGTTTACAGTCTTCCATTTGGTACTTCTTTAGTACATCTTGAATATGCTTGGATCAGCTTAGAGTAATAGTTGGCATACTTTTGTCAATGGAGAATTCTATCCCAAAGTAGTAACTGAGGTGTCCTAGATTAGATGTCTTGTACTTTGTAGATAAGCTGCATTTAGTCTCTTCCAAAGTTTTTTGGTTATTGGTGGCTGTAGTAAGATTGTCCATATATAGTGCAAATGGAGCTGGATTTGCTCTATCTGGCTGATGGTAGATACTATAGTCAGCATTACTGCTTTGGAAACTCAATGATTCCAAATGAGAGTCCATCTTGGAATTCCAGGCTCTGGGTGATTGCTTAAGACCAGATAGAGATCTTTTAAGCTTGCAGACCAAGTGGGGTTATCTAGTGCACAAACCCAGCAGGCAGACTTATATGCACACCCTCATCAAGTTCTCCACTCAAAAATGCAGTTTATACATCTATTGGATCAATGAAAAGCTTGTATTTGGCTGCAATAGCCAATATTAATCTGATGAAACTAAGCTTGGCAGCTGGTGCAAAGATCTTAATATAGTCAAGTCCTTATGTTGGGGAGTATTCTTTGGCCACAAGTCTTTCTTGGCATCTTTCAACTGTACCATCTGTTGCAATATTGTGAGGAGTATTGGAAGTGATGTTGAGAACCACAAAGTTTACATGTTATTTGCTTGCAAATTTATTGCTCAAAAGTATGGTATTTATTTTTATGATAAAGTAAAGTAAACATGCATGTAAAGCTTGTCAAGAAAGGTCCCAAGAATATGTGTGCAAAGTTTGGGGGCTTTTGGACAACTTAGAGAAAGTTCACAATCTGGGTACCTGATAATTCAGTGAAAATATTTTAGGTAAATCCTGACAAGGAATTTGGTCAGGATGGAATGCTAATCAAAGAATAAGATCTATGTTACTAAGCTAGCATGAGTATCTAGGTGACAAATTGATATTACAACATCATCAGCCTTGTATTTTGTCTTGAAGACCCCTATGAAAAGTTATTGTGATGATCCTGTCAAAAAGCTGTCACAGATTCTAAGTCCTGTGACTAAGAGGTATTGATCCCATCAGGATACTGTGCAAAGACCATCAAAAAACAATTGCACCTGAAATTTCACAAAAACTTGATCAAAATATTTCATCACAACAATACAAAAGTGGCTTTTGATCTGTTCTCTGCAAACTCTCTCACTTTTGAATCCTGGACACTCTACCACCTCCTACATTTGTGTGCATTGATTGGTGATTGCCTCTTTTTAGCACTCCTTACTTCCTGACTCAACCATTTCTCTTACTTCTCATGCATACATATTAGACTTGTTCCGTTGGATAGTGCCGCATTGAGCCATGAGTGCCAAATGATGCCATAGTGTGCCAGAGAGGTCAAGTGAGCCTATACCTGGCCACAGAGTGTGAAACATAGCTCTGCATCTTCATGCAAAGCGGCCCCTGTGTTTCACCCAATGTGTTGGAGAAAATCCATTTTTTGACCTTTTTTTTTGGATCAATGTTGTGCAGGATGTGTTAGAGCACAAGCAGATTGAAGATAGGCATCTGGTACTCAATACCCATGGCACTCTGAATCTAGCTCCTGTAGCTTGTATCATGTCACAAAAATGAATGGCACTATCTTGGTCCACTGGTACTATCTGGCACTATAAGTGCTTTGTATAGATCTTACTTTAGGGCTAATATTTAAATATAGTGCCAGATAGTACCAGTGGACCAAGATAGTGCCATTCATTTTTGTGACATGATACAAGCTACAGGAGCTAGATTCACAGTGCCATGGGTATTGAGTTCCAGATGCATATCTTCAGCTCTCCTGTGCTCTTACACATCCTTAGCTACATTGATCCACAAAAAAAGGTCAAAAAATGGATTATCTCCTGCGCAATGGGTGAAACACAGGGGCTGCTTTACATGAAGATGCAGAGCTATGTTTCACACTCTGTGGCCAAGTATAGGCTCACTTGACCACTCTGGCACACTATGGCATCATTTGGCACTCATGGCTCAATGTGGCACTATCCAACGGAACAAGTCTATTGATTTATTTCCATTGAAACTTCAGTTGTGCCTCAATCGCCAATTATATTGATCTATTCAAGCCCCTATACCCTACACTAACATTAAGACCAACCCCACACTCATCAGGTTACTCCATTAAAATCCACCATTCAATAGGTACTTCAGCCTCAACTCTCTGTTCCCATAACTTTGGCAGGGGCACTACAGCTTAATGCTACTGTTCATTCACTGGTTCCCATACATCCTGGTCTTCAGCCAGCACTGGAAGGTCTAGCACCTCATCTGCCAGTCTTTATAATAAATCCATACAATATTGAAGTGCATTTTCTTGAGCACTGCTATTGAAGAAATGCTGTAACCTCTTGATGTGCCTATGAATGTTCCAGAATCCCACTGCAGGCATTGTGATAACCTTTTGAGTTCTTGACATTGTTACTTTGTCTGTCAGTGGGATCTCCACTATGTCAACAATTGAGGACATGGAGGCTGTGGTAAACAAATTTTGTTTCTCTGCAAACTCATCCACCTCACTGGAGTGTAGCTCAACCGGCTGCACTTCCAACCATTATGAAAACAGCTATTTTCTTGTTGGTAACTCTTCTTGGCTATGATGGTATTCAGTCTGTTGTGGGCTTATGGCATTAATATTGAGATTGCAGCCCATGGTGTGATGCACTCCTGAGGTAGCTGCTAGCTTTTATCACCACCAGGACCTTCACTGCTACTTTGACTGAGTGCTTCTTGAATAGAACTGCACTTGGCCCTTGGTAAATATTGTCCTGCTGCATCTATGTCTGCCTGCTTTTCCCTTATTGGCACTCTTCCAGCTATCTGATGTCTCTTTGATGTTTGTTTGGAACTTTTGGCCCTGCTTATAACAGGCTCTTGAGGAAACTGCTGGTTTTTAGCCATTGATCCCTGGATCTTCTGCCTTTGAAAGTTTCAGCTATTCTTGAGATACTTCCTTGGCAAACCAATGCTGACCCAAACTCAGTTTGCTCATTTTAATCCCCAATAATGCTTATGGAGCAAGTCAAGTGGATTCTGCTTGGCCTTCAGTTCCTGATGGTCCCATGGTATGCTGGCCTTAAGGTGTTGGTGTGCTAGACTTCTTACATCCTCTTGAAAATTAGTGCACTCTTCATCATTGCAGTCCCCAGTTTTACAGATCTTTAATGTCTTTTGATTTTTAGGCTTTGCATAAACACTACATTTTCTCCCTCCCATGCAGCAATACGTTTTCTGTGGGTTTTATCATTGGGTACTGCTGTTGTGCCTCAAAGACTGTGCAGTGTTTCTATGCTGTCACATTGTGAAATAACTCAATTCTTGGCTGTGACATTGAGCTACTTGAGTTCCTTCTTTGCAGCAAAGATATTGCTTTCCCTACCTGATCTATTGATTGCTCTACACCTTTTATCTACTCATCCAGTTTCTGGACTATTTCCTGATTTCTCTGGGCCATTGCATCTATCCTATCAGTCACTGCACCTAATTGCCTCATCAATGCATCAGTATGAGCTTACAACATACTTTCTAATATAGGTGATGGTGATATTATGATGACCACTTACAGGTCTTCAACAGAAGGTACTGCTTTTGTTACAATTCTCATCCGCCTCAGCATTACAAGCAGCTTGTGGGTCAGCAGAGATTCCCAATTGCCTACTTGACTGAAAGCCTGAGGAGTCTGCATTGTTACCTTCACTGGCACACTGTCCATAAGGCCTTTTTTGGCTGTAGCCCTGCTTGTTGCACTGAGTGTCAAAGCAAGCAATTGTCAAGCAGTTTTTCTGCTGCTGTCAGTTGTGTGTTTGGTTGGGAACCCAACAACTTTGCTTTATTTTTTGGCTGCATATATATGCAAGTGAGTCAAACCCAAGGGGGAAAGGTATTACATATACATGTGTATGTGGTGCCACAGCTTTATTTTTAATGCTTACTGTGGTGGGTCATCATTGAATCTTACATTCATGTAGGTGCAATGCCTCAAATACAAGACTGTCTTATATCCACATGAATATTGACACACAGATTTACTAGCATTACTTTGTTGAGTGTTATAGTGTTTGTCCCATGAGCAAGACTACTTTGATGGATCATTGTAAGAGACAAGAAAAAGACCATGTGGCTATTGTAGCAAGCCTCTCAACCATGAAGCATGCAAACAGTGTAGCAGGTATTACAAGGATCACAGCCAGTGTTTTGCTACACAAGTCATATTTGAGCATTCACCAGCCACCACTGTACTAACAATATTGTGCTGGCCAATTAATACCTCAATAATGTCACCTAGCAGCACTTGTCACCTTGCACAAACTGAGTCAGGTGAGTTTGTGACACCTCTTGGCTCACTCCAGCCATCTAAATTTGGCACACAGAGTGACAGCTATGAAGAAGCAGGCTCACTGATGGATTGTGAGCCTATCTGCCCTAAGAAGAGTACCCTGCATGAGCCTGGCAAGATCCCATTATGCAATGAAGCAACGCCCATTGAAAAAAATGCCAAGGAAACTTTATGGAGTCAAGTGAGCCCAGTAATCCATCTACTGGTGAATGATGTGATGTTGTGGCTAGAGAAGTGGTGTGGTTCTACTAATATCAGTAATGAGGGCTTTGAGGACTTACTAATACTTCTTGTCAAAATCATCCTGGGATGCAACTTACCATGTACATGGTATAAATGGACAACCATCATGAGGCTGGCAACATATGACCCAAAGACTGTCCTGATACCAGCATGTGCTAATACCTGAATGGCATTCACATCAGTAAGTGCCACTTTTGCAAGGGGACCAGCTTGTCAGGAATCCACAACCATTGGGGGAAAACATTGTTCTTGCTCTGGATATATTCCAGTCATACCCAATCTAAAGAAGCTCATGTAGTCCAGCAAATATTGTGAAGCTATAAAGTACTGCATTCAGTATCAATTAAGTGCAAACCTATTCAACATATTTGACGGCAAACTTTACAAACAGCTCAGAAGTAATGGCTACTTTGAAGGTATGTATGACCATGCCTTTACCTTGGCACTTGATGGATTCTCATTAAACAAGTACTCTACCAGCAAATCCTGCTGTGCACTGATTCTCATCAACATGAATTTGCCACCAGTCTTACAGTATTAGAGCAGAAATCTGATGGTAGTCTTACTGCTACCTGAGCCAAAATTGCCATCCAACCTCAATAGCTACCTGTATCCATTGCTGAATAAATTTTATATGCTTTCCAGCTGGATAACAGTAAATGGCTGTCATGAAAAGCGCATATTATTTTCTGCATTGGAGATACCACAGCCATCAGCAAGATAGCTAGCTTTTCTGGGCACAATGAATGGTATTGCTGTTGGATGTGTGAGATCCAGGGACTTACTGCATAACTCGCACACATTATTATCATCCAAGTACCAACACTAACAAGATCTTCTTTCAGTGGAGAGAATGTACAGAAGTCAGCAAGCAATTGCAGCAAAGTTAGCTAGCTATAAGCTATCAGCCAGGGATTTGTAGTTAACTGGAAACTGGAAATACTGAAGATAGTGGGTGTCTATTAGAGGAACAGCTTTCCACTGGGAGCAATATATTTCCTTTTCAACAATATCCCTATACTACTGACCAAGTTGTAAATGCGGCATTTCAAGCTAAATGTACCCTTTGAGATGCTGGAGAAACTTGAAAGAATTGGCAAGATATTACAGGGCATCCGCTACCCTAAGTACCTATCACAGGCTCCTATCAACATTCATATGCACATGTAACAATACAAGTGCAAGTACTGGATGTATTGGAAATGTACTTATTCAAGTGGCCTTCTGAAGCCTTTCCTACCCAGAGTATATTGGAAGCATTGGGAGCCTTATGTGGATATTGTAGGAATATTTCTCTAGAAGCCAATCACCAATGTTATCTTAACCCATATACAGCTTTTGTGCCAAAGTTTGCAATGGGACTTGAGGGGCTATAATAAAAACATAAAGCTGAATGCATGGATCACTGCTGCCACTGTATCCCTTGGCTACTTCATCTTGCTTGGTGTATTGAGCATATTGGACCTTGCTTCACCTTTTGGGAGTTTCCTATGGAGCAGATGTGTGGGGAGATGGGAGAACAAGTCAAGTTGCCAGTACTACCATGCCCTATGAGAATCATTGTAATGATCCTATCAAAAGGACATTAAAAATCTAAAGTCCTGTGACTAAGAGGTACTGATCCTGTCAGGACACCATCCAGAGACTGTTGAAAAATAATTGCATGCCAGATTTTACAAAAAACACAGTCAAAATTTTTCATCACAACTATATATAAGTGGCTTTTAATTGGTTCCCTGCCAATTTGCTCACTTTCTGATCCCAGACACTGTATCACCTTCTACATTTGTATGCATTGATTGGCAATTGCCTCTTTTGCACACTCCTTATTTCCTGACTCAATTGTTTCTCTTACTTTTCAAGCATACAAATTGATTTATTTCCATTGAAACTTCAGTTGTACCTCTATTGCCAATTGTATTGACCTATAAAAGTCCGTATACACTACACTATCATTAATTCCAACCCCTCAGGCACTGTGATAGTCTTTTGAGTTCTTGACATTGTAGCCTTGTCTGTCAGTGGGAACTCCACTCTGTCAACAATGGAGGATATGGAGGCTGTAGTAGACAAATTGTTTTTCTGTAAACTCATCTACCTTGCTGGAGTGTAGCTCAACTGGCTACCCTTCCAATTCTTGCTAAAATAGCTGTTTTCTTGTTGGTAATTCTTCTTGGGTATAACAGGATTCAGTCTGCTGTGGGCTTGTGGCATTAATTGCCAAGAACTGCAGTTTTTTTGCATTCTTCCCTGTCTCAGCCTTGGGTAGGCATTATTCTGTGATAATGGAATGTATTCCATTACTATATATCCCAAAACCAATATTGCACTCATTCCTCTAATTTGCTTTTTGCAATTGTAACACACAATTAACATATTCAAGATTTCCAGCTTTGAAGGACATATTCTCTAGACCCTGATAGGAAATCCACCCAAGAATATTATGTCATGCATAACACTCAGTAGCCGACTTATGTTTTGTATTACAGCCCATTTGAAGCAGTACTTAAGTAGTTATTATCAAAAGAGTCCAATTATCATGTATACTAGGCCTCTATTGCTAGAATTACTGTGGTGACTTTGACTGTGTGTAACTTCTGAACCAGCCAATCAAATCATGTGAAGTTCTCACAGGTGCTGTGCCTATGTTCAATCTGCACCAATGCAAAATTTTAGCTTTGTATCATATGTATTGCTTGGGCAACTGCCCAAAAGCTTTGATCCTTCAGAATTTTCATATATATGACCTCCCCAACTGAAAAATAAAGGAGAGTCTCTCATTCCAGAATCTCCACACTATGATTACAAGTTTAAAGGTTATAAGACTTCCCCTGCATCACTTGCACAGTTGAGTATTCTGACTTTGATCAGTACTACATCAGTAAATAGACTGCAAAGCTCACAAGAATCCAATCTAAGTTCTCCAAAAAAACTGCCACCTTTCTGTCAGAAAAGTACTCTCTAAGAGACCCCTTTGCTCTAAGACCCCTTTGGAGACCCCTTTGAGAAACCCTTTACTCTAAAATAGCCCCTTTAGGCACCCCTTAAGTGTAAGGTTCACTTTAGAGACCACTTCAAGAAGCCCCTTTACTTAAAAGACCCCTTTAGAGACTTCCACAGCACACCTCTTTAGGTTAAAGGGTAGGTCAGAATTTCCATATCAGGAAATATTTTCTCAGAAGGGAACTTGACTTCCAAAAAAGGAAAAGCAACTATGAAGGTAAATAAGCCCAACAGTTGACAGAAGATCAGATCACTGCTGTAGAAGTGAGAATCACTGCCTATAGTATATTATGCACTAAGATGAGGATATTAGTGAAAGTTTTATCTTCTATTGGTATATCAAACTCCCAATAAACTATTTCTGTACTAACATTCTGGAAGTTGTTGCATATAGCTGATCAGCCTCTACATTGTGGAACAAGCCCCAAATTAATCATAATACAACACAACAATTTGTTTTACCTTTTCCTTTATCACTGCCAGGTCCTTCACCTACTTCTTTACCAAGTGCTTCTTGAGTGCTAACACACTCTTTCCTTGATTAATCTTATGCAGGTGCATCTGTGCCTGCCTGCTTGTGCCTAATGGGCACTCTTCCAGCTACCTGACATCTCTTTGATACTTGTCTGGAGCTTTAAGCCCTGCTTGCAACAGGCTCTTGAGGATGCTGCTGGATTTTAGCCATGGCACCCTTGTTCTTCCTGTCCTTGATAGCTTCTGCTATTCTTGAGATATTTTCTTAGCATACCAATGCAGGCCCAAAATCTGTTTGCCAGTTTAAATCTAAGATATTGTTCATGGAACAAGTCAAGTCCATTCTGCTTGGTTGTGAGTTACTGATGGTCCCATAGTATGCTGGGCTTAACGTGATGGTGTGCTAGACTTCTGACAGTCTCTTGAATATTAGCCCACTCATCATTATTGCACTCAACAGCTTCACAGATCTTCAATATCTTTTGATTTTAGGCTTTGGTATAAACACCACAATGTATCCCTCCCACACTGTGGTAGGTTTTTCTGCAGGCTTTATCTTTGGGCACTGTTGTTGTGCTTCAAAGACCATATGGTGTTCCTATGCTGTTACATTGGGAAATGGCTCAATTCTTGGCTGTGACATTGAGCTACTTGAGTTCCTTCTTTGCAGCAAAGATACTGCTTTCTCTACCTGGGATATTGCTTGCTCTACGCATATTATCTGCTCATCCTGTTTCTGGACTATTTCCAGATTTTTGTGGGCCATTGCATCTATCCTATCAGCCAATGCACCTAATTGTTGCATTTATGTTTTGGTATGAGCTGACAACATACTTGCTAATATGGGTGGTGGTGATATTATGATGGCTGCTTGCTGGTCTTCAACCAAGGGTACTGCATTTGCTACATTCTCATCTGCTGAGCATAATGGTCAGCTTGTGGCTCCACAGAGGTTCTTAGTTACCTACTTAACTGAGAGCCTGAGGAGTCTGCATTATTACCTTCAGTAGGCACAGTGTCAACATGGTCTTTTTTGGATGTAGCACTGCTTGTTGCACTGAATGTCAAAGCAAGTGGTTATCCAGCCATACTTCTGCTGCCATCAGCGGTGGGTTTGGTTGGGAACCAGACAACTTTGCTTTATTTTTTTGTGGCATATATTTCAAAGTGAGCCTAACCAAAGGGGAAATAGTGCAACATATATGTGTGTATTTGGTGCCATAACTTTATTTTTGATGTTTACTATGGCAGGTCATCATTGAATTTTATATTCATGCAGGTGCAATGTCTCAAATACAAGACTGTATTAAATTCACATGAGTTGTTGTGTTGTATAATGATTAGTTTGGGGCTTGTTCTACAATGTAGAGGCTAATCAACTATACACCACAACTTCCAGTATGCTAATACTGAAATAACTTATTGGGAGTTTGATATACCAATAGAAGATATAACTATCACTAATATCCTCAATCTTAGGCTCAAAATATACTATAGGCAGTGTTTCTCACTTCTACAGCAGTGTTCTGATCTTCTGTCAACTAATGGGCTTATTTACTTTTATAGTGGCTTTTCCTTATTTGAAAGTCACTTTCCTTTCCAATAAAATATGTCCTAATATGGATATTCTGAACTCCCTATTAACCTAAAGGGGTGTGTTGTAGAAGTCTCTAAAGGGGTCTTTTGACCTAAAGGGATGTCTTTAGAGTAAAGGGGCTTCTTGTGGTGGCCTCTGAAGTGGACTTTACACTCAAGGGGTGCCTAAAGGGGCTTCTTTAGAGTAAGGGAGTTTCTTTAGAGTAAAGGGGTTTCTTAAAGGGGTATCTAAGGGGGTGTCTAAAGGAATGTCTTTAGAGTACAGGGGTCTGCTTTAGAGAGGACTTTCCAATAGAAGAGTGGTAGTTCTTTAAGTAAGGATGCTTATATTGGATTTCATAGTAAGCTTGCAGTCTCTTTACTGATGTAGTACCAATCAAAGTCAGAATACTCAGCAGTGCAAGTGGTGTAGGGGAAGTCTTATAACCTTTAAACTTGTAATTGACGTGTGGAGATTCTGGAAAGAGAGGCTCTCTTTTTACTTTTCAGCTGGGGAAGTCATATATATGAAACATCTGAAGGATCAAAGGTTTTGGGCAATTGCGCAAGTAATACACATGATACAAAGCTAAAATTTTGCAGTGGCGCAGATTGGACATAGGCGCAGCACCTGTGAGAATATCACATGATATGACTTGGCTGGCTCAAAATTCACACACAATCAAAGTCACCATAGTAGTCCTAGCAATAGAGACCTAGTTTATATAATAATGGGACTCTTTTGGTCATAACTCCTTAAGTACTACTTCAAATGAGCTGTAGTTCAAAAGATGTGTTGGCTACTGCGTGTTCTGTATGAAATAACTTTCTTGGGTGGATTGCTTGTCAGGGTCTGGATTATTTGTTCTTCAAAGCAAGAATCCACCAGCATAGGGGGAAAACACTATTTCCATTGCAAGTATATTCCAGTGATACCCTGTTTAAAGAAGCTCATGCAGTCCAACAAAGATTGTGAAGTTAGAAAGTACTACACTCAGTATTAATCAGGTGCAAGCATTTTTGATACATTTGATGGCAAACAATATGAGCAACTAACAAACAAGGGCTACTTTGAAGATATGTATGATCATGCCTCTGCATTAACACTGGATGGACTCTAATTAAGCAAGTAATTTACCTGCAAGTCCTGCTGGGCACTAATTCTCATCAACTTGAATCTGCTGCCTATCCTATGTATCAGAGCAGTAATCTGAAAGTAGTCTCACAAGTAGCTGAGCCTAAATACAGTCCAAACTGGACAGCTACTGGTATCCATTGCTGGATGAATGTTGTATGCTTTCCAGTGGTATCCTACCCAACAGCTATCATATCAAAGTGTATATTATTATCTGCATTGAAGATACCCCAGCCATCAGCAAGATAGCTGGCTATTTGTGACACAATGGTTGGTATTGCTGTTGAATGTGCAAGATCCCAGAGATTCACCTATAAAACACACACATTATTATTCTCTACTCCACCTTACTTGGTGTCTGGAAATATTGGGCCTTGCTTGGCCTTTTAGGAATTTCCTATGGAGCAGATGAGTGGAGTGATAGGAAGACAAGCCAAGTGGCAGGTACTACCATATACCAATCTCATCAAGACTATTACCTTCAAGTCCATCACAAATGTGATTTTTATGAATTTGAACAAACAAGCAACAAATTTTTATAAGCACAAATTTGCCCAAGTGTGCCAGGTTTCTCTTGGTCACAAGACAGTTTTTATACCATTCAATATGTAATTTACACAATCAAGTGACAGAGCACACCCAAAATGGGGAATGGATTTCAGCAGGGAGAGGGAATATATTGGCTAAACAATAAGAAACTCTTAGCTGGTATTCATGAGTTGTTCATGGCAAAGTGTTGACAGCAAAGCATATGTTTGCAAGATATGAATGTTACTGGTAATATAAGGCATATAGCAGCTATGCAAGTACCAAGCTAAAAAGCCATAGACTTGAGGTAATAGCAATGTGTCAAATGCAGTGGGTATGCAGGTATGCAGAGGTTAGTAAGCAGAAGGCCATATTTTTTTTTGATTCAAACTATAAATGGAATCCCCAAGTGGGTAGTGGGATAGCAAATGAAGTTGGGCCATCCTACAGTGGAATATATAAATAGTGCAAGGGGAGAAGAAAACAAAAATATCATTTGGTACATTGGTACAATTGTTACAAGTCTTGGTAAAAGAGTTGTAGAGGAAGAGGGAGTTAAGCTAGTATTGTATTCACCAAATTTGAGCTGATTTTTATTGAGCTCCCAGCAGCTCCTTACATATATTTTGCCAGATCAATTGCTGACTAATTGTATTTCCTAACATAGGTTGTGGCTCATGACTCATTTGATTACATCATCATCACCCAGTAAAATCCTGCTTAATATATATCTATAGCTGTCTGATAACAATCTACTGATTCATTTGCTGACTAATGCTACTGATTTGATAGATATCACTGATATACTGATAGGCTAAACATATAGCTAATTGATATGCCTAAAAACTAATCTAACTCAAACATTTAAGTGGTATATGATAGCACAATAGCACTATGCAGAACTAGCTATAGGCCACTGTACCACCATTATGCTGCCAGCAAAGGTTTGCAATCAGGCCATCCAAACATAGTCAAGTTCCTTGTATTATAAGGGAATTGGAATGTATTGGCCATTCAGCCTTGCTCAAATACTTGTAGAATGCATTAAAGCCACTAGATTCCCATGCAAATCTTGTCAAAAGGCCTCTCAAACATTGTCATGCATTAACTTTAATTGGCAGTAGAATTAACAAAAAGCTGCTACAATCTCATCATATGATTGTGAAGATGGTCAAAAGTTCCAAGCTGCTGGCATTATGATGGACTCATTGCAGGATCCTGATGGCTGATCCTAGTTTGATCCACCTGCAGGACCATATTATTTCAAGTGGGGAGTGTGCTCAGTATTTGCCAGAATAAAAATGACTCTGGCCTGTAGAAGGTCTGTTCAACCTCACTAGGAAGGTATCTAAAATACTCCTGATACAGAACACGTGGCTCAACACTAAGTCATATTATAGTTGGAGAATGACTGAGGCAGAATATGGTCAACAGAGATGGAGCAATCACCCTAATATACCTAATTTCCCAAGCATTATGATAAAATTTTTATCAATGACCATATATCTCATCATTTTGTGGCAAAAATCATCCTTAACAAGGACTCAGTGATTTATTACTGAATTATCCACAGTCTATGATCAAATTTAAAATCTGCAACTGATTCAATCTGATTCATATCAATGCAATCCAAGATGCATCATGAGCAATATATGGAAAATTCAACAATCACATTAGTTTTCATATATGCTCTATATAGACACAGGTTAATGCCCATATATTACAGTATAAATATCCAAATCTGTCACTATGGCCCTTATACCAATTCTCAAAATTCTTGCACCAGTTTACAGGGACAGTCTGAATTGTAAAAGCAATGTTGGATCTATTTGAGTTCTTACCAAATGAATTTAGTACTGCTCAAGTGTCTGTGATGAGCCTTCATACAGATATTTTGTCACTACTCAATAATCCAGCTGAGCTAGATACCTCAGGGAGTTGGCAGAGATGGAAGAGTTCTATTAGAAAGCTGTGGCATGAGTACTAGATCAAGATATCAGCTGATGTATGTAAGAAGATATATAGAGACAAGTATTGATATCAAGATTCAGTTATGAGTAAGGGGACTCAATAAGCAAGCTGTGTGTAAACAATTATGCATGCAATTTGTGCAGCACAGACCAGATATGTTGGTTTGTGCCTTAACTATGGGAATTATGGAGATTTTGAATGAGTATTTGCTTCAGATGACTAATATACTGCATCATATGTTGGTAGATCTAAGTGGATTCCAAAAGCAATATACACAGGACTGATCAAGGCAATAGTTCCAGGGTATTAGACAGAGGGTAACTGAATACCCTGAGGAATGAAGAGGTGAGCATTGGTAGAGGAACATAGGCTGCAGGTCACTGTGTCAAGATTATTCAGCACACCTTGCTAGGGTCTTTACCAAGCCTTGCAATACCAGTATGCTGCTGCACATCAATTCAATACATGCCAGTGTCCTTGATTAGAGTGTCACCCACCAAGTTAATGTGCAGTGGGTCAGCATGCGCAGCTCATAGAAAGACTACCAGAACTTGCCAAACTGCTCAATCAGGCACAATTCCACTTGAGTGGGCCAAGTTACACATACATATAGCATCACATTGGACTCAGCTAAGGGTGATGACAACACATCATGCTGAGCTTGTGCATGCTGTAACACCTGACCAACAGTATGTGAATTCTGGAGAGCTGACCAACAAAGACTCACTGAAAGTGCCCCCACTACAGGAGCCTTTGGCAAGTGAAAGGATGCATCAGCACATGTCACTTCAGAGTGGTTTCATGATATCATATGGAGCAAAATAATTTAGCCAAGCTACAGCAATGCACCAATCAATTAAGAGGCAAAATTGTTACTACAAGTACACATGCAGCCAAGATAATAGTCAGCAGGAAAGTAACTTAGGTGTGAAAAGTGATTGACTACTAAATGCTTCAATAGTACAATCTGTGACAAAAAAATTGGCACAAGATAAGGAAATTGCATTGAATTGCTATCAATTGCTAGAGTCCATACAGCACACTTTTTTTGCAACCCCAATCATACCATCCACATTAATGATCACCTACTTTTGATAAATGTAATTTCAAGGGATCCCACATTAGATACAGAATCCCCATCATTAAGCACCCTACATGTTTATACATCACTTGTAACACCAGTGCAGCCATTTGATCTATTATGTAGCTACCCAATTGATTGTGTGCTTGCTATGACACCTTGTCCAATCACTAAATTCAGCAATATACTTGATCAATTGGCTAAATGGTATATTTAATGGCTAATCAGGTAGTCTCTATAATGGTCAATGGGCCAATTGGGTGCTCACTGCTTCAAGATACCCCTAGACCAATCAACCACTGTGAGGTCATTCAATTGGAGAAATGGTAGCCAAAGTGGTGGTGTCAGTATAGGTTATATTGTGAAATGCTTTTATTTCCATTTGCATGCAACAAATATATCCAAATACCATATTTACCTAGCACAATAGTAGTATCCAAATGCACATGTTACACAAACATTACAAGTTGCTGCATTCATCTGTGCCAACCTCATTGTGTCAGATTTTGCCATTGTGTTCAAGATTGTCCCGCATAGTGCAAAATTATCCAAGAACAATCCTGACTACTGGTGGCCACACCATTACACCTACTTGTTCTTAATAACCATGAGTTGAGTGGGATGTCCTAGAAAAGTACAATGGAGCAACTACAGTGTCCCTATGAATGATGTTTCTTAGAGTGCATTCAGTCCAGATCAGCTTTTAAGATTCCACAATGAGCCCTTCATACTGCAGGCAGCTTGGAATTATTGACCCTCTTTATGATCATCTGACAGGATTGTGGCAGTATTTTGCTTATTACACTTTAAAACAGGTAAGTTGTCTTCACAGTACATGGGTGGTTCTCTGATAGGATTTGAATGGCATCCTGAGGGGCCTATTGCAACATACATTATTTGAACAGACTCTACCAGCCAGCACATGTGATTGCATTTATGGAAAAACTTGACTGTATTGCAACAGCCTCAATGGAGACATATGCTGGCATTATAATGGTTGTATGGGGGCCTACAGTTAGTACTGTATAGTGCCACTGTACAAATTTTCCAAACTACCTCCCCTTGTGACATTCCAAATTACATTGTAGAGTCACCATGGTCTATTTGCTTGCCCACAACTATCATAGGTGTCCCACAGTTAGTTCAAGCCAAAAAAAACCATGGCCTTCTGCTTACTAACCTCTGTTTACACATACACCCACCCCAATTGTCATACTTCTATTACATCAACTCTGTGGCTTTTCAATGTGATTCTTACAAAGTTACCGTATACCTTGTATTACTAGTAGCATTTACAGTTTGTAATATATGCTTAATTGCCTCCACCTTTGCTGTGAACATTCAATCAACATCTGCAAAATACTTCTGGCACCTAGATGATATAGTGCTGTTACAAGTCTTGGTATAAGAGTTGTAGAGGAATAGGGAGTTTAGCTAGTATTGTATTCACTAAACTTGAACTGATTTTTATTGAAGTTCCAGCAGCTCCTTATATACATTTTGCCAGATCAATTGCTGACTAATTGTATTTCCTAATGTAGGTTGTGGCTGATGACTCATCTGATTGCATCATCCTCACCCAATAAGATCCTGCTTAATATATCTATTATCTGTCTGATAAGGATCTGCTTGATTCATTTGCTGACTAAAGCTACTGATTTGATAGATAATACTGATATACTGATAACCTAAACATATACTAATTGATTTGACTAAAAACTGATCTAACTTAAACATTCAAGCGGCATATCATAACATTCTCCCCTACTAAAGTTGAGAGGGTTCTCCTGAATCTCTTTTCTTGTGATACCAATATCTTGATGGTTCAGTATTATCAGCAAGTCTTGCAAGCTTGAGTCTGTCCCTATGCACTAAGTCTTCCTGGATATTGCCTTGTTTGTCCACCAGTTGGTAAGTTGCAAATGGACATTCTCTGATGATCTTGAATGGTCCTGTCCATTGTGGCTCAAACTTCTTCCAAGTGTTGTTTCTTAGCAATACAAAGTTCCCAACTGTCAATGCTTCTGGTGCTATAGTCTTATCAAATCTCTGCTTCATCTTTTCTGCACTTTGAGATACTTTGGTCTGTGCCTCTTGACGTCTTTGTTCCAGTTGCTGGTGTCTACTTGGCTGACTGAGTTCATCTTCTAAGGTGTCTGTAAGCTTGGGTTGTGTGAGATCTCCTGGAATCCTTGGTTCACATCCATACACTAAGTAAAATGGTGATTGCTGGGTGGTGTTGTGTACTCTGACTCTGCATGCAAAGAGTGCTTGGTCTATATACTCATCCATCTACTGACAACTCCATTTGCATACTGGTGAGCATTTTTCCAAATAATCCATTAAACCGCTCAGTGACTCCATTAGTTCTGGGGTGATATGCCAAGGTTTTCAAGTGACTGATCTGCTGCATTTCCAGGTAAGCCTCTAATGTCTTTGCCATAAAGTTTGCTCCTCTATCAGATAAGATCTCCACAGGGCATCCAAACTTCATCAGGATCTCATGGTAAATGAAACTTGCAACTTCTTGTTCACTGGCTATTGGTACAGCTATAGCAACTGGCCATTTAGTGGCATGGTCAATTGCTACTAGGATCCAACGGTTGCATTTCCTGGTAGTTGGCAGTCTTCCAATAAAGTCAATTTCCCATCTCTCAAATGGTCTTACAGGCTCCAAAGGGAAGAGTTTGGCAATTCTTTGTGGCTGGCCTTGATTGATTTGGCAGTTTGGGCATGTTTTCACTAGCTTCTCAATATCTTGTTTCATTCTGGGCCACCATGCTCTGGCTTTCACAAGGCTATAGGTTCCTTCAATCCCAAGATGTCCATATCCATTGTGTAGCTTATGTATTAAATCCAGGCAAGAAACATATGGGCAATAGGCAATAGGGCTTCCATCAACAATTTGGTAGAGTGTTTCATCCTGTACTACAAATTTGCTGGCTTCATCACGGATTATCTTCTTGATATCTTCATCCACCTCATTAGGAATGGCTTGGTCCTCCAAGTACTTTGGTAATAGGCTAGGCCAATCTGATTCATGCACCAAGTTGAGTTGTGCAACTTGATCTAATCTTGATAAGGCGTCAGCAACCGTGTTGGTTTTTCCAGGGCAGTAGACAATCTCCAGGTCAAATTGCTGAATGTATTCACTCCATCTTGTCATTCTTCTAGAGAGTACCTTTGGAGTAAATATATACTTGAGGGAGGCATGATCAGTCTTCACAGTGCATTTGACTCCTTCAATATAGCATCTCCATGTCTTCAAACAGTGTATTATAGCAAGCATCTCCTTCTCATGGACTGGATAGTTTTGTTCTGCTGAGTTCAGTTTCTTGGATTCAAAGGCAACAGGGTAGTCCTTTCCCTTGTGTTCTTGGCTCAGCACTCCACTAATTGCATAATCTGAAGCATCTGTGCACAGAGTGAACTCTTTTCTGAAGTCTGGTATTCTTTGGTTTGGCAGCTTAGCAAGTTCATTCTTGAGTGTCTGGAAGGCAGTCTCACAAGCTATGTCCCACTTGTAGGTATTGTCTTTCTTGAGGATATCAGTTAAAGGGGCTGCAATACTTGCAAATGACTTGACAAATCTCTGATAATAGGAAACCATTCCAAGGAAGGATCTGAGTTCTGATATGCTATGGGGCTGCTTCAAATTCCTGATAACTTCAACCTTCTTAGGGTCTAAGGTCACTCCTGTGCTAGTCACTATGTGTCCCAGGTATTCAACATGTTCCTTGAAGAATTCACACTTGGCTAGCTTGCCATATAGCATGTTCTCTCTTAGTTTCTTCAAGACCTTTTCAATGTGCACTACATGATCCTCTTCTGTCTTGCTGTATATCAATATGTCATCCAGGTAGATTATCACAAACCTGTCTAAGTACTCCTGAAAGACAGTCTGCATCAGCGTTGTGGTGGTGTATAGGTCCAAGGGAGAGATACGTCCAACCCTTCTCAAGTGTTTTGTGTGTGGGATGTTCACTGGGTGCAATAACCTCTGGCAAAAGCTTGCTAGGAATACTTGGGTTCTGTTTCTAATCTAATGTGAAGGGGAATGAAGCCACAAGCTTGTCAAGGGAAAACTATTGAGCTACAATCCCCAAGTTAGTTGGCGTCTTAACAAAAGTATGTGCTGGGTTCAGCATCCTTTGAGATGACAATGTACTAAAGCTTCCAAAGTCAAAACAACTGTAAACTCCACCAGCTGGGACTTGATAAGAATGCAGCTGTGGTCAATAGTTACAAAGACAGAAAAGTGTCTTT
Source organism: Basidiobolus meristosporus CBS 931.73 (assembly GCA_002104905.1). NCBI lineage: Eukaryota > Fungi > Basidiobolomycota > Basidiobolomycetes > Basidiobolales > Basidiobolaceae > Basidiobolus > Basidiobolus meristosporus. The sequence continues at coordinate 7,168 of MCFE01000477.1, read as the reverse complement.
GCCTGTAAAAGAACAAACTTGGGAAAGAATCAAATATAATAAAAGATACCTACTCTGAGTATTCCTCACAAGTAGTGCCTCCAAGGTCAGTTGGCTGTCAGCGCGGTTTCTTGGGAGTGTCCTGTGGTCTAGGGTTGGAAGTTCAGGTAGCAGCAGGTAGCAGTGATCACACTAATCAACAAGTCGGTATATTGATAAAAGGGATGATGATTTATTGTTGAGGGATAGCCTCCCTTATATACTTTTCTTACTGGCAAAGTTATTACTAATAATGGTGTTCCAGAAGGTTCTGGATATCAATAGAAATCTTAACGACATCAGAATGACCTAAGAATGTTCTAAGTAGGTGCCGGAAGGTTCTAAGAGGCACAGCACATCCAACCAATCAGGATTCAGTATTCTGAAACCTGTGTAACATGGTGATACCATATATGGTTTGGAAATGGTAGGTATGGTGACATGGGTTGATCATGTGTCACAGGTACTGGCGCAGGTACTTGCCTAATATAGAAGTAGTTATAGCTAGTAATCTTGCATAAGGTGAGGGGTACTTATGCAATAAGGTAAGCAGGTGTGATAGTCAACCGGCTTATGGGATAGTACTGATTGGGTAAGACAAATGGGATAAAACTAAAATAAGCGTAGTAGAGATATAGGGAAGTAGAAAATAAGGGAATGAGCACATCTGTCAGTGGGTGTCACTGTCACCCCACTACAGCGTCATGAATGTTGCAGGGGCATTAGTGAGGCCAAAACTCATGACTAAGTACTTGTAATGTCCATATCTGGTCCTAAATGCTGTCTTAGGAATATCTTCTGGTTTCACCCTAATTTGATTGTATCCTGACATGAGGTCAATCTTGCTGAAAATAGTGGCTCCATAAAGTTGGTCCAAAAGCTCATCAATCCAAGGTATGGGGTACTTATTCTTGACAGTAGCTAAGTTCAGGGCTCTGTAGTCAATGCTCATCCTAAGTGTTCCATCCTTCTTTTTCACAAAAAGCACTGGTGCTCCCCAGGGTGACTTGCTGGGCCCGATGTATCCTTGCTCCAATAGCTGATCAATTTGTCTCTTCATTTCCTCCAATTCCAATGGACTCATTCTGTAAGGTGTCTTGCTCACTGGAGGGCTATCACCTGTGTCAATGGCATGATCTACATCTCTGACTGGTGGTAGGCTTACAAGTTCATCTGGAAACATGTCCAAATATTTCTTCAAGAGATTCTGGACCTGCTGGGGTGCCGGGGTACAGGAATCCTCCTGTAATACCGCCATGAGGAACATCTTAGTACCTTTTCTAAGTGCTCTACAGAACTGGGTCTTGCTAAGTTCACTTGTCTCACACATACTGGATTTGACCAAGTTAAAATCCAGCCTGGCAGGTAATAGCTCATAGGTCTTGTTGTCTTTTTGGATCTGAGTAGCATGGGTTCTCCAGTTAATTGATGTATTACGACAAAATAGCCAGGTTTTTCCAAGTACAAGGTCAAACTTGCAGTTCCCAAATATATAAGCCTGTAGGTCTTCTTCATAGTCATTAATCTTCATTCTTACTGGCTGAGTAATATGGTTGATTATGTGAGAGTTCCCATCAGCTGTTGAGACTGAAGTTGATTTGGTAGGTTCTGAGTTGATCCCAGCTTTCAGAGCAAATTGCTCTGACATGTACTCATGCAATGCTCCTGAGTCAATCATGATCTTGGCAGGTACTCCATTGATTACTCTATTCAAGTATAATAGCTTTCCTGGATTTGAGGTCATCTGGGATAGGTATTCTTCTGTCACCTGGAAGGTGAGTTCTGAGTCTTGCTCAAGTTCATCCTTCATGTTACTATGCTCCATGGCCTCCATACGGTTAAAGGTTCTTGATGGCTGGTGTCCATTTCTTCTCTGAGGGCAGTACTTTGCAATATGTCCTTGCTGGTGGCAATTGAAGCAAAGTCCTTTCTTCTTACATTCTTCCAAGGCAGGATTCTTCTGCATAGTGTCTATTTCCATTGGTACTGCTTCTGACTGTCTTCTTTCATAATGATTGTAACCTTTCTTATTAGTCACTGTAGGCTTCCCAACTCCAAACATAGCTGAGTCATAGTCAATGGCAATCTTGATGGCTTCTTTGATAGTGTGAGGTCTTTGATAATTCACTTCCTTGGGAGTACTTTCTTTTAACCCATAAATAAAGTATTCAACTTGATCCAGGGGGTCCATTCTTTCAATTTGTCCAAGTAGACATCTGTACCCATAGATGTATTCTTGAACCATTCCTTTCTGTCTGAGTGTCTTTAACTTCTTTCTTAGTAGTGTCTGTTGGTGTGGAGGTTCAAAAGTATCCTGAATTTCCAACACAAACTCATCCCAGGTAGAGTTTGTAGAGCATCCCATCATAGTGGCTGACCTGATCTTGTTGTGGTACCACTGTAAAGCTGCATCTGCCAGGTAAGAAGCTGCACAATGCAACTTGCTTTCTGGAGCAATTCCTTTAGCTTTAAAAGCTTCTTCAATATGAAAGAGCCAAGTTCCCAGGTTTTCATTGACTCTGCCATGGTACAGGTTGACCTTCAGACTAAAGTTGCTCTTAACAGGGCATTGCTGGTTCTGAGCCATGGTAGTCATTCCTTGTTGCTGTTGGCTGAGGATCTGGAGTAACTGTTGCTGTTGGGCCAGGATTTGCAGCATGGCATTCCTCCATTCTTGATTGTCCAACATCTTGAGGGTAGTTTCTTCTTTCTTCAGGAGGGAGGTTTCTGGTTATTGCTGCTACCAATGTTACAAGTCTTGGTATAAGAGTTGTAGAGGAATAGGGAGTTTAGCTAGTATTGTATTCACTAAAACTTGAACTGATTTTTATTGAGGTTCCAGCAGCTCCTTATATACATTTTGCCAGATCAATTGCTGACTAATTGTATTTCCTAATGTAGGTTGTGGCTGATGACTCATCTGATTGCATCATCCCCACCCAATAAGATCCTACTTAATATATCTATTTCTGTCTGATAAGGATCTGCTGATTCATTTGCTGACTAAAGCTACTGATTTGATAGATAATACTGATATACTGATAACCTAAACATATACTAATTGATTTGACTAAAAACTAATCTAACTTAAACATTCAAGCGTCAGATCATAACAGTCCTTTTCCCTGCAGGATTCTAGTCCCCCCAATAGGTATGCTCTGGTTCTTGTTTCTAAGATTCTTTAGTTAGTGATGCAGAAGTGGGTATGTACCCTGGAGAAACCTGGCATATTTTGTTAAGTAGTCATAATATGATTTGGGTGCATGTTGCATCCAACCTAACTTTGCATTAGTAAACTGATTATTAACACAGTGGGGCTGCTTAGCTTCTTAATAACCAAGCCATGGGCATCTCCATGCGCACATCTGTCCTCAGTAATTTCCTACTTTTCCTGGCTGTCCCCCAAGGGAATATTTGTACTCAGCATTTTCCTTCACCTCCTGGCTGTTGTCAATGTGCCACTCATCACATGTATGACTGTCTTAAAGGTAATATTCTTGATGTGGTTGGTCTATGGTAGTACTTGCAACTTGACTAATCTTCCCATCTCTCACATATCTACTCTATAGGAAGCTTCCACAAGGTGAGGCAAGGTCCAATATTCTCAACAAACCAAGCAAGATTGAGTGGAGAATGGATCCACTAGTGGCAGAGATTTACACAGTCAGATTTATGCTTGTATTAAAGCCACTCAAATCCTGCCACAAGCTCCTTGCATGAAATTAGTTGACACATCAGGTTTACAATAGTGATCTGCCTGTGAATCTACATTCCTACAATGTCAACATATGACTCCCAATGCTTCCAGTACACTCTGGAAGGGCACTTGAAAAGGTTCATATACAGCTAATTCAGTCCTTGCAATTGTATTGTTGCATATGCATATGAATATTGCCAGAGCTTGCAAGAAATACATTGGGTAGTTGATACTCTGTAATATCTTGCCAATTCTCTTGGATTTCCCTGGTATCTCAAAGAGATCACTTAGCTTGAAATGCACCATTTACAACTTGGTCATCAGTATATGGATATTGTTGAAGACCAAGTGAACTGCTCCCAGTAGACAACTTTTGCTCCAACATATTTCCTCCATCATTATTATCTCTGGTTTTTGATTAATTCCATACACTAGCCAATGGCTTACTGCTTGCCAGCTTTGCTACATTGACATGCTGACTTCTGTTAGTTTGCCTTGTGGCAAGGTAATTTCTGTAGTATTGATGTCTGGAAAATGGTAATGATTGCTATTCACAGAGTAAATTCTTTGAGTCTACCACATTTGACAGTAATACTGTCAATTATGCCTGGTATAGGCATGCGCTCTTGCTAATGGCTGAGGTATTTGTAATGCAGATAATAATATGCACTTTGAAATGTCAATCATCTGCAAGTATCCTCTGGATGGCTTACAAAAGATATTCAACAATGGATGCAGGTAATTATTCAGGTTGAATAGAGATTAAGACTTAGGTATCAGTGGGACTGTTATCCAATGTCTGCTCTGATATGGTAAGATTGGCAGCAATTCAGAATCATTAGCCAGCAGGATTTGCTGGCACAATACTTGTTTGTGAGAACCCATCAAGTGTCAAGGATAATGCATGGTCAAACACACCTTCCTAGTGGCCTTTGCTTCTTTATTGATAGCATTGCTTGTCATCAAAGTAATTAGAAAATTTTGCACTTGATTGATGGTGTGTGCAGTACTTCAATGCTTCAAAATATTTGTTGGATTGCATGAGCTACTTCAGAGGGTATATTACAGGTATATGTTTGGAATGTAAACAATGCTTTCATTCTGTGGTGGTGCATTCCTGACAAATTGGACCCTTTGCAATGGCAGCATATTCTAATGTGAATGCTATGCAACTGTTAACACACGCTGGCATCAGGATGGTATATCTGTCATACTGCCAGATCCAAGATGTTTTTGTCTTTGTACATTATACATGATAAATTACATCCAGAATGACTTGAGCAAAAAGTAGCAGTAAATCCCCAAACCCTCATTATTGCTTTTAATGGATGTACATCATTTCTGTTGCCACAACATCATATTGTTGATCAGTAAATAGATTACTAGGCACATTTAGCTTCATGTAGTATCCATGGCATTTTCCTCCACTAGTTTTATCTAATTGCATTTTTAGATTTTACCAGGCTTGTTCAGGGTACTGTTGTGCAGGGTGATAGGCCATCATTGAGCCTGCTTCTTCAGAGTTATCACTTTGCAAGTCATATCAAGAAGTCTGGGGAGTCAAAATGTGTCACAAACACACCCAAATCAGTTTGCTCAAGGTTGTATATATGAGGAGGTGCCATTATAGAGGTACCCAGAGGATGGTAGGCTATTGCTGGCACAGAAGTAATTGATGAATACTCAAATATGATTTGGGTGGCAAAGCACAGGCCATCACAATTGTAATACATCCTATGCCATCTGTACTACATGGCTAAGAGGTGTGCTCTAATAGCCTACTAGTCTTTTCCTGTACACTTATGGCATTGAATCATAGCATCTTGTCCATCAGACAAATAGCTGGACTCAGAACAACTCAATGCCATCATGCCACTTTTTTGGCAGTACTCATGGGACTTCAAGCTAGTTTTGGACTTAAAACACTGCACCTACACAAATAAAAGACCTACAATAGCAAGCACTATAACAAACTCTGCGGCTCCCATACACACATACATATAATACTATTGCCCATTTGACTTGATTCATCTCCATATATGTACTATCAAGAGCCAAAGCAACGTTATCTGGTTCACAACCAATCCCCACTGCAAACAATTGCTGAAAGATAATTGGACAACTGTTTGCTTGAACATCAAGTGTATCAAGCAGGGCTTCATCAAAGAAGGCCATGTAGACAGTGTGCTGGCTGAAGGTAATCATATGAACTCCTCAAGCTCTAAGCCAGTAAGGCAACCAAGAACTCTGCTGTTCTGTAATCAGACTGTGTTGCTCAGACATATGAAAATGAAGCTAATGCATTACCTCCAGTGGATGGCTAGCAAATGGCTGTCATATCATCATCATAACTACCAGTATTAGCAAGTATGCTGTAGGCTCATTAGATAGTATTAACATTACAACTAGGTGTAGTGGCAAATAGGATAGATGCAATGCCCCAGAGAAATCAGCATGTAGTCTAGTGACAAGATGAGCTGATATTGTTTGAAGAGCAATTAAAGTCTCAGGGAGAGACCTCAGTATCTATACTGCAACAAAGGAACCCAATGGCTCAAAGTTGCAGCCAAGAATTGAGTTATTTCTCAATTTAACAGTGGAGGAACATTGTACAGTCCTTCAAGTACAACAAGGGGGCCAAAATATAAACCTTTAGAGAAATATATACAACATGTGAGGGACAGTGTACTCTATATACCCACACCTATTGATCAAAAGGCATTGAAGTTCTGTGAAGCCACAGTGTGTATTGATGATGAGTGGGCTAATATTCAAGAGGCCATTAGAGGTCTAGCATAGCATCCTCTCAGGACTGGCATCCCTTGGGACAATCAGGAAATCAAGGTCAAGCACAATGCACCTGATCTCTACTGGGAGCATTATCCTGGAATTAAGTCAGCAAATGGATTTGGGCCTACATCGGTATGCTAAGAACATTTCTAAATATGGCAGAAACCATTTTTCACAGGTCTAACTTAAACATTCAAGCAGAAGATCATTAAAGTCACAACTAAGGCTGAAAGCTCAAAACAAGTGGCAAAGAAATATCAGGTGACCAGAACAGTGCCAGCAAGGGACAAGCAGGCAAAAACATATGTCAAGCACAGTGTTTATCAAGGACAAAATGTATCATAATACAAGAAGCCCTCACTGAAAGTTTTGGTGATTGACTTGGTAATGATCATTAAAAAGGAAAAGAAAAATGAGTATACACAAGCCAGTAATGGGAAACATGAGAAAAAAGATGCAGCTCTCACCCATCAAAGATGTTGGTCTAGAACAGGCTCAATCCCATAGTAGACAAGAATAATTACAAATGAGATAACAGATATATTCATAAGAGCTGGAAGAATAGCCAGTTTAAGCCACACTCCATTGAGGTACAAGAGCTTGCAGAGAAAGGCAATTTGTCTACCACTGCCACCATGTCCACCATTGTAGACAGAGAAGAGA